>JACEEZ010024901.1:127500-197500 GCA_016584305.1 Chionoecetes opilio
TAAATTATATATATATATATTATATATTTTATATTATATTATTATATATTTTAATTTATTTTTATATATAATATTAATATATATAAATATTATATATTATATATATATATATATATTATATATTATATATTTTTTATATAATTATATATTATATATATTATATATTTTATATATAATATATATTTATATATATATATTATTATATATATAATATTATATTTTATATATATATATAATAATTTTATATATTTTATATATATATAAATTTTTATATATATATATATAATTTTTTATTATAATATATATTATAATTTATTTTTAAATTTAATTATATATATAATATTTTAAAATTTTTTTATTTTAAAATTATTTTAAAATTATATAAGATATTCTTATATATATATATAATATATATAGTTATAATTATATTTATATTTTTAAAATTATTTTTATATATATTTTATAATATATATAATATTAAAAATTTAAATTATTATTTTAAAATTTTTTTTTAAAATTTTTATATTTATATTTTTTATATAAAATTTTTATATTTAATATTTAATTTTCCCTTATATAATTTATAATTTTATTTTTAATATTTTTTTTTTATTTAATATTATTATAATTTTATTTTTAATATTTAAAATAAAAATTTATTAATTATTTTTTATTTTTTATTATTAATAATTTTCAATCGTTTGTAGTATATTGTTTTCCCAAAACCCTTTTGGCACTAAGGAATATTATAAATTACGTAAGAACTGCTCGCCCACCTTTACCCCATCTACCCCTTTATTTGACGTGTCCCTCTGGGCAAGGGAAGAAAGTTACCAGCCCGTCAAGAGGGCGTCTTTCGGCAATCACCCCTTACGGTAGTCAACCATATCAACAGGAGTGAACCTGTTATCCGTAAAATAACCATACTAAAAAGGTAACATAATTGCTGGCAATTTGGGATATCAAATGCGGAAACCCCGTTACCCGTAAAAAAAGGGGTTATTTAAAAGCTAACAAAATTTGGGCTTTTAGCGGGGGGAATGGTTTAACATTCATCACGCATAGTGTTGCTTTTACAACACAAAATGGTAATGTCGAAAACATAAAAAAAAACGACAACGGGGGGTATTGGCAAAAAAAAATTGAATACAAGTTAAGTGTTTAAATGAATAACGGACGGTACATAAAATTTTAATACCGTGAGGGGCAAAGATTGTGGAACAACTTTGGTCTGTAAAAGTAGACAGAGGGACAGAGAGACTTTTTTTTTTAAAACTGTGCCCAACAACCCGGGCCCTTCGTGATTTTTCCACGATTCAGCATCTCCCTTAAAATCAGTTCATAAAATTCCCAAAAACACAACAAACAGAGTTATAAATTTAAATAACCCCCCCGAAAGAGAATCCACCTATTTTGCTAAAGAATTCAGCGACGAAAACCGCAAACAAAGGACGCGTATCTCCGCGAGGAAAGGACGAGGACGGGGGGAAAAAGAGGTTATCAAGAGAACCGGGACGGGAGCAGTTATCGTGTGTAGGGAAAAGAGGCCCCAACTTCTTACGGGGTATCACAACCCCCCACCGACACCTCTTCCCCCCACTCCTGCTGATCGGGCTTCGCTTTGGCATCTCTTGGAGGAAGCCCCCTGATTCAGCAGGCGGATGGCTTGCCTGTGCTACTACCAATGTTTTGAATATAAAACCCTACTGACCATACAAAGACAAGTAGAGACATACTTTAAAAACCCCACTCTTTTTACAAAAATAACCTTAGTGGTGAAAATGTATTCCCAAATTTTTTTTTTGTTTAAAAAGCCATGGGGAAAAATTTTGGAGAAATTTAAATTTGTCAGTTATTTTTCTATAGATGTTTTAAATATGTTTTACCGTAATATTCAAAATTTTTTTGTAATTCTTAATAATTTTTTAGCTTCCCTTATATTAATATATATTTCAATTCTCCTTCTTGAATTCCCTTAAAAGCCAGGAGATAGGAATAAATTTAAACTTAATTAAAGTTTACTTATAAATTTATTGACCCTAAACAAAAGTTAGAATGGGATTTAAAATTTTTGCTAGTATATTAGTATGCAGATTTACTCCTAGTCTCGAGGAAGCAGGAAATGCGAAACAGGGAAGTTAACCTTTTGTTTGGGGAATTTAACTCTTAAATTGGGGAAAATTTTAATCACCCCGAGTACCTCCTTTTGTAACATAAAAAAACCTTACTGCACCTCAGATTATCCCTCTACTAACTCGAAGTCTATTTCTAACAATCCGTTGAGTAGTTTTTTTTTTTGCCCCTGCCGAAGACTCTCCTCGGGCCCACTGGTATTTCGCCAAGTTTATCTCCCGGAAATATTTTTGTCTTGAAAGGGAAATTTTATAAACAAAAAAACTATTAATTTAGCAGCCAAGTGTACAGGCACTCGTGTAAAAAAGAGATTAATTACTGATATTGCACTCTTTATGCCATTTTATTGTTTAGAATACTTTCTAGCTAAAGGCAGCTCTTATCACTTCTTAGAGAATGATTAAATAAATATTACTCTCTGTATGCAATGAAATAACATAAATGCTATTTTAAACGTAAAATTTATTACGCCCCGGGGTCTATATTTTTTATTAGCTGAAAACTGTACTCCGTAAATAAATTTTCATAAAAAACAAAAATATAAAAAAAAAATAAAATTAAAAAAACTTTTAAAAGCGCAAATGCCAATGTAAAGGAATTACTCTCATGGGGACTCCCAGCACAACATTTTTGATTGAGTTAAAATACTGTTTGAGCCAAAAATCGTTCCCTATCATTTTGAGGGGTATGCAAATAATAATATGCATATCTTAATGTTGTATCATTTTTAGTCCGCCCCGGGATCAGATTTTTTAGCTTACAAGCCGTATCTACTCCCTTTAAATTTAAAGAAGCAGGGCTTAAAAATTTAAAAAAATAAAAACTGCCAGTGCATTAGTCACGTTCTCAAGGGACTGCTGTGGTTTTTTTTTTTTACTCCACCTTCGTGTTATTAAGTGCTACGGGTAGAGTTTTGGCAAACGCACTTCTTAATATTGAGGGGTATTAAAAACATTCTAACAGCTTTGAGTTCATTTTTTCTAATAAAACCATGTTTAGATTTTGTTGTAAATATTTACCAGTTTATTTAGACCCTTTAAATCCTGTCCTTTATACTTATCAACTCCCCGTTATACCAAAAATTTCCCCTTTTGCTATGTTGTATTAAAACCCCCATCTTGTATAGGTATTTGTAAGGATTGGCAACTGAGAATCGGTATAGATACACAACGATGGTAACACCAGTTGGTATAATGTTTTTTTATACAAAGCGGGACGCTTTTTATAAGGGGGGAGCGATATTAGCGTACTGGTTTATATTATATGCAGTGTTAAAACAAAACTATACTAAAAACAGGAGTCCGAGTGTCTGATGTCTTGTACCCGGGGCCCGTAGTGCTGAGTTATGCCACCTTTTGTGACATTATGCTGACCCAAGACCACGCCATCCCACTGAGGTTGGGGTAACCTGGGCTTGGGGAAACCCCAAAATAAACACCCGTCACTGCTCACCCCGGGAAAACAGCTTTCCAGGGAGTTTTTTCCTCATATGCGGCAGACGCGTGGAGGGGGACAAAAGAACAAGAGAGCGAGAGGAGAGCGTTAGCCTTTCCTCCTACTCCGCGAACCTTTTCATGGTGTCTTTGGGGGACCCCCACCTGGGGGGGTGGATACCGTCACACATTAAATTTTTCCCGGCTCTGTCTATTTGACACTTTTTCATTGGGCCCTTACTTAAGAACGCGGACTTATTAAATTTTAAACCCCCACGTGTAATAAATATATATAATAATTATATAATATATTAGTTTTTAGTTTTGTCTTACTCGAATCCTTTGGCACTAAAAAAATACTTATAAATTACGTAAGAACCGCCGACCACGTTTAGCCCAACTACCACTTTATTTTACGTGTACCTTGGGGAACGAAGCAAATTTCCACCCGTCAAGAGGGCTTTATCCCGGCAATCCCCCTTAAGGTTTTTTAACCATACAAATGGAGGAACCCGTTTTTCCGTAAAAAACCATACTAAGAAGGGGGAAAATGGGCCCCAAGGGGCCCCGGACTCTCCTTACCCTGCCAGTGTCACTATAAAACAAACCCCCAAAACAACAATCCAGCCTGAATGGGTTATCACAGGACAGACCACTTATAGAGGTACTGCATCAGCTCAAAACACCGGTTGAGTAGGGGGTGTGAGTTTGGTGACCGTTCCTCCCACGCGGAGGCACCCTCTTTGGGACAGGGTCTGAAGGCTTTTACGCACAAAGGGTAATTTTTTCTCGCAGCGACCTTGTACCCCGAAGAAAAAGACGTGCAAATAAGCTTTAAAGACTGGAACTTTCCTGGCTAGGAGGGTCCTCGAACCCGAAAAATGGGGCCATACGGACGTGAGGTAACTTTTTAGGAAACCCCATTTGCGCATAATGCGCGCTACGCAATTGGCCCCTTAGGAAGTGTACACCCAAAGGGGAGGAGGTTTTACTCCTAAGTAGCGTACACCGTAATCTACATAGCGAACTTTTAATTCCCCCCCTTACGCTTTTTCGGTTTCTCGCTGCATGGCTTACTTTAAGGGCCCTTTAGGCCTAGGCCTGTCAACCCCCCGAAGGGGGACCCACCCTTTTTGGGGACCCCAGTGTGCCCCCCGCCAATTCTTGCCCCACAAACACCTTGATGCGTAGCTCTTGCCATAAAGATAAACCTCACCACACCCTCCGCCAGATTAGAAAAACTCTCCCCCGGTCTTTAAGGCAATTTCCCGGCCAAAAAGGCCCGGTCTGCCCTTCGGGGACATAGGGCCCCCACGACACCTTAGCGACCAGGGGTAACAGACCCCTTTGGGGGGCACCACAAAGAGCACACCCTTAAATAGGCTTTTTACACCTCAATTTCCAGGGCTGGAGCGATACAAGGATGGGTGCCTGGTGGGGACATAGCTCCCCCGCACTCAAAAAACTCTGTGTGTGTGTTGTTGGGGTGGGGGGGTGTTTTGGGTGTTTTTAATTTAAGTTAAAATATTTTTTTTGCCCTAAGAATACACCAAATATTAAAACCTCATTAAACCCTTTTGTAAAAGTCTCTAGAAAATCTCGTTAGCAGACCCAGTTATTAAACGGTATATTTTTCAATTCCAAGCGAAGACATTATATCATCTCTAGTATATTCTACAAAACTCTGTAAAAATCCTTACTCATAAACGTAATATCTATATAAACAAAACGTACCTACAAACTTTTATTATGAACATATATACAACCATACATATGCAAAAACATAAAGAGCTCAGTAATATATTCACACATAAAAAAGATGAAACCACACACAAAAACACAAGTACACATACACAACATAATCATTGAAATTTACTTGAATTATCTAAATATTAACAAAGTATACAAGTTGACCCTTACAATATGATATCATATGTGCAGTGTGTGTGTGTGTGTGTGTGTGTGTTGTGTGTGTGTGTGTGTGTGTGTGTGTGTGTGTGTGTGTGTGAGGAAACCTTCTATTTTCCGCCCAAAGATCGACGGTCACGTTTCATCATTGATGAAATAGATTTTGAACTAAAAAGTCTAATCGAGTGTAAAGGGAACGGGGAAAAAATATATAAAGCGTGGTAGTCTTTGATGAAGAAGCGTGCGCAGTAACCGCCAGGAAAGCTGCACCGCTGCTGTGTTTTATAAAATAGAAGTGGAGAAGAAAGATCAGAGACACTGCTTCAAAAGTGCAAATTTGAAAATATAACAGATGGTTGAAGGTCTTTTGTTCGTGCAGACGACATAATGTATGAATGCAAGTGTGTGTGTGTGTGTGTGTGTGTGTGTGTGTGTGTGTGTGTGTGTGTGTGTGTGTGTGTGTGTGTGTGTGTGTGTGTGAAAGTAATTTCGAATATTCAATAGATAGTGATAAGAGTGATACGCTACAGAAAATACGTAATTTGAGTATTCATAATTCTATTCGATGTTTGAATTCAAACTTGAGTAATTATCTTTCAGAAGATTGAGGACGTGTGAAAGTAACGATTGCTTTGTTGCAAACTATTTTTCCTATTTTGTTCTATAAGTTCGACAACAAATTGCCTATGTACAAACCAGCGGTAATGCTTCGCCATTAAGAATATTTTTTTTTTCGTGTGAGTAAGAAACATAAAACTTGCCGGACGATAGAAGCAAGTGAAACTGTGAATGGCGTTATAAGGTGTGGGAGGCAGTAATAATGGGACCAAAGGAAGTGCAAAACTCGTCTGAACAGGGTCACAAAGATAGTCACAGAGTCACCGAGGGCCTCTTGCTATTCTCGTAAGGCTCCTGTTGAAAAAAGGAAAACGCATCAGGCAAAGTGGCAGGGAAATGAAATTGGAAGCGAGGAACCTTTTGAAGTGCCGCATGGAAGCTAATGACTCATAAGACGACGACGCCTTGATCATACTTGTACAGGTAACCAAGAGGTCGACATTCAGCGATAGGGATGGCATGGAAAAAAAAACACGTAAAATCTCTAGAAAGTTATGGATAGCAATCGTAATTTTTTCATTGATTAAGCTGTTTGTTTCTTTTTGCAAATATAATGTATAAGTATGTGATATGTGAGGGAGTTAAGTAATTAAGTAAGTAAAGTGTATGTTTGTGTGTGGTGGGGGGGGGGGGGGGCGGGGAGGTGAAAGAGCAGGTCACACGGCGAAGTAATACACAACCAGTGGCAGAAGACAGGAAATTATAGCGTCGCCAGGCCACTGTTTCCCCTCGAGCTGAAGTAATCTTAGTAAGTGATGACTTTCCGCTGTGCTATGTCGGATGGGGATGACGGCTAAGGCGGTATGAACTAGGTATCAAGACGCAGAAGAGTTGATTCGTGTCATCAAAGTTACCTTTTTCCAACCTTTCACTATTAAATCACGGGGGAGTCAGGTGATATCTTTTCAACACTTTTTTTGTGTCATTCCCTTATCATTTATTTGTGATGGACGTGATACAAGTTCCGTGTTAGTCGTATACTTTTATGATGAAATATATATATTGACAACCTGAAAGCTCCAATTTCTTAGTTTTATTGTGTTTTTGAAGTGCAGTCATCATTTACCAAGCAAATCATGGTGAAAGTCTTTTATTCCTTCTGGATGGGGAAAGAAACAACACTGAAGCGAGTCTTTTCAAGGGCTGCGTGGAATCCATTATTAGTCTTAATCAGTGAAGGGGTAAACTTAAGGGTGTAGGAAAGATAGTTAAACAACTATACCACTTACTATATAAATAAGACTTCCGTTTTGAGAAAAGTGTTTAGGGAAGCAGCAAATGCATATGGTTATCTAAATCTTATAAAATCAGAGCAACCGTTTTCCAATGTTCCTCGAAGCAATGTCATGGAATTCCGTAACAATGCTCTTCTAACAAACTTCCTTTATTCTCACCTCGTGCCACACGCAAATACGATCATGCACCATTCTTTCCTCCGCCAAACTATAAGGTGCATGGAAGGCGTGAGTCGATAAAAGATAGGATGAAGGCAGCCTAGCCACTGTTGTAAAAGTGTCACCGGCATCCGTTTAAAATCACGTTTAAAGAAATACTTGAAAGTTCTTAATTTGTTTATATTGGTTCACCCCCCCCCCCCCCCCTTGGCAATTCTACGCCCTCCTAGGGGATGCACCCCCCAGGTTAAGAACCGCTGCCCTATGGTGTCGCAGTCAGTTATGACTAGTTTCCGACGCATGAACAAAAAATATATGAAAAATATAGCTCACGATTCAGCACAGAACAATTGTTCACATATTGGGGCGCTCTAGCTAGTCGAGGATTTTGTTGCGTATCTAGACACCGCTCCGATGACCGCCCTCCTGCGCCAGAGGACAGCAGTATTTTCTGTGAGGACAAACAGCGGGGGGCGCGTATCTTATGGCCTCACAATAAAAGTTCAGCCCCAGGAGGTCTTTCGCCTCCATGACTTACGTATGTGTCTGGGTGACTTCCGGCCATTTGTTATGATGAAAAAAGACGCAATATTATTTATATTTTGTACTATTTTTGCTGCAAAGGGTACTTAGTCTTGACACTAAAGATTACAAATATGCAAAGCAGCATCATAAGAGTGAGCATCAAATTATTTCCTTCTCCCTCCCTTGTGTCTATACTTTGATCCTATCTAGACACTTTGCAAGTACCAACGACGAGGTTATTGACTATACAAAGCGCCACCACGCCAGGACGAACCTGGTAGGCTCGAACCGCTGACCGAATGCAGGGACGCTGCACGCGAGCCCACAGCTCTACCAACCGAGCCACCCTGACGGGTTTCCTTGTTTCTCCTCCAGCTGCCAACTCGAATGTAAAACAGGAGCTGGAATGCCACACGGAAACAAGCAAACATCAGATAAAAAAAGTATTGCATCACAGAACACTGCACGGGAGGCATTTGGTAATATTATGTGTAACGCTAATTCTCAAAAACGCAGTCAACGTTACGGAAAAAACCTATCATGTCATCCATCACCATGTTACATACAGAAGAAGATACACCTCCGTAGGGTGAGGTGGCTCCAACGCCCTGACCAGGGGTTCGAATCCCACCTGGTACTATTATACAATAAAGAAAGAAAAAAAAAAGTAATAACAATAATAATAATAATAATGATAATAATAGTAGTAATAATAATAACAATAATTACTAATAATAAAAATACTAATACTACTAATAATGATAACTACAACAATGATTTAAAAAAATGTAGCAACTAAAGTATGATATTTGCATCCATTGCGACCTTTATTGAAAAAATGAAATGACAATTGGTTAGCATTTATGTGAGCATTTACTTGCCGTGCAGCAGCGGTGCCTCTGATATGCATCATAGTGTTGATTATGTAATTACTAAACACACATGGTGAAGGGAACGTAAAGAAAACAGTACCAACGAGTGTTTGCTAACGAGCGACAAGTAGGAAAAAGTAAGGAAAAGGAAGATATGCAATGTGAGAACCAAAATTGCCACTCAGTCACCAAAACTCGGTTGCCTCTTAATTAAAGGGCGAACAGAAAATATGTACTTTCCTTCCCTCTTCGCCCCGCTATTTCCCTCGTCGCCCACTCATTCCCCAATACCGCCCTTATACACCATCACACCAAGGCAGGGAAATGCTAATTACACAGTTCCTTTAACAGATGAGACTTAGGACAACAGATACCTGACCCTAACTACACCCCCGCGAGCCATCTAGTCCACTGTTCCTCCTAAGGTATTATTTCGCCTCATCGTACGCGACTTTATTGGCCAGAAGAAAAAAAGTTTTTTTGGGGGGTGGGGAAACAAGCACATAAAACTCCACCCCGGCCGACGCAGTACTAGGAGTTCCATTAATTCCATAGTAGTTCCATAATACATTTAATAGTTCCATGATAGTGACGCGCTGCCCATCCATCGTCTTGTGATAACTTGGAAGTAAAAAAACGTAAGATCAACGGAGGGCAAGCGATCATAAAAGGTGTAGTAATGAAACACATGCACATACCTACACTCCCCCACACACACATCACACACACACACACACACACACACCTACACCCCCCTCTACAAACACGCGCACACACACACACACACACACACACACACACACAGTCACACACACACACACAGTCACACACACACAGTCACACACACACACACAGTCACACACACAGTCACACACACACAGTCACACAGTCACACACACACACACAGTCACACACACACACACACAGTCACACACACAGTCACACACACACACACACAGTCACACACACACACACACACACAGTCACACACACACACGCTTCATTCACATTTCCTTGTTTTTCTTTGCATTAACCTTTTTTCCTTTCGACTTATTCCCTTGCTTTCTCCTTTCCCATCTGCTTCTCCTACTTTCCTTTTGATTGTTTTATATTAATCATCTCTTCCACAATTTCCGCTTCCTTTTCATCCTGCCGCCCTCCTACCCTGTCTCTCCTTTCATATCATCCGAGAAGAGATGGCGGTCATTTGTGTAATACCAAGACCGGTTACTCAGGAGAGATCGCCCTCAGAACGATCTACGCAATGTGACTGGGTTGTGGTGATGCCATGTTTGAATCACACACACACACACACACACACACACAAGACAAGACAAACATACATACAACCAATGAGAGACACAAAACAAAAGGTCTAAGGCAAGATGGTCTCCTTTGCAGCTGTCCGTGAGGAGTGACTTGTCTCGTTCCATTAGCAGTGATGGAATTGAATAATCGCGGGAGCTTTCTGCCTCACCCTGACGCAAGACTATAGATGAGATGCGGGTTCAGACCTGCTTAACGTCCACCTCATCTCATCACGAATAATTAATGGCCTCCCTTCTTTACCTTAGTTTACCTGTAATAGACTAAAGGGACTTGATTTAGATGATTATTATGATGAAGCCTTTTTTCCACACAAACTGAATCAGGGGAAAACATAATAATTTGCTCGATTATATTTATGTGTAATCCTGGCGCTGGTGGTGCTTACTTGTAAAGGATCACACTTTTCATACTTAAAACATCGTGGCTTTCACAGATTAAATTATTAATTATTAATCCAAGAAATCAAATTATTAATCCATGTATGTGCATTACAGAAATATTCATTATAATCAATCAACGCCGCTTTTCCTCCGCCTCGAATCTTATTTTCCCGAACGTAAGCTTGTGTCTCCTAGACCAATAAGTATGACATTCCACGCATCTCAGCAGAGGAGGAAAAGCTAATTTCGTAAACTATAAAACGCTTTTATTTTATTTATATATTTTACTTTTTCAAACTAATTCAGAGTTTACAAGAACAATATTCATTGAGGCACCAAACTTTCACTCTTGTCCGTTTTGACGCCACTCGCACTCACACGAGCACGAGCACAAGCACTCGCACAAGCACTCTCTCTCTCTCTCTTTCAGTCTCTGTTATTTCAGCCTCATCACTTTCCGACTCTCCTTGAAGGCTGTCACTGAATACCCTCGGGCTGTCTCGCCGATCCTGTCACTCCCTGTCAACATTACACATTGCATCCAATCCCCTAAGGCACCATCACTCGGAGGGTCCCCAGGCGTAGACAGGGTGGAGGTGGAAACAGCTTAGGCCTCATTCCATTACATGGCTGCTCATACGAAACGTTCGTTGGTAATTTTCAAAATAACGTTGATGCTTTTTAAGTTGTACAATAAAATATGTTTTGTATGTTATATAATCATACTGTGTAGTGACCCAACACACAAATGGTTTTGGGATGAAAGTTCCAGGGATTCTGCTTCCACCACGAATCAGTTAGGTTGGACACTTTATAGAATATGTGTGTATTCCAGCAAGTAGGAAAACAAATAGTAGGCCTATATATCCTTATATTCCTTTACTTGCTGGCTTAAAAACTAGAGTTGCAACTAAAACCGTGCAGTTTTATGTGCCACATATACATATTTTGAAAACATACTTATCACATTTTAAAACATTTTTTGTTAGGCAGCAGTTCAATATTTGTTTAAATCATCCATTTGTTGATAAAATTAGCACGTGCCTACATGTTCTTGTATGTCTGTCATCAGACCATTTACTGATCAACTATCTATCTGAAAGCGTATCTATATTAATACGCATGTGTGTGTGTGTGTGTGTGTGTGTGTGTGTGTGTGTGTGTGTGTGTGTGTGTGTGTGTGTGTTATTCACCCATGGTCTTGTCCACGCGAGCTGGCTCGCGATCGCCAGTTTCACCCTCTCAGTGCGAGCTTGGAGCTCATTATTACCGATCTTTGGGCAATGCTGGGACCTCACACAACCCCATCCCCTTGCTCAAGGGGGACATTACCGCCCGAATTTCACAGTGTAAAAATCCCCGTGAATGTGTCGTATCTGCAATGTTGCATTTGCAGTTGACTTTGTTGTTCCTTATGAATTTTGGGAGTTTCAGGATTCATGGAACACTTATTTCTTTCCATTATTCTATTATTATTGCATATATATTATACATATATATTTCTCTTACATATTTTTCATCATATTCCTATCCTTCTATTTCTCGTAATACAAAGCTTCATTTAAGTAATGCATCACTCCCTGGCTTAACACTCCCTACTTCTAAATATCCTAATATACATAAAATTTCGCTGCATTTTTTCCTAAGTGAGATGACTCTCAACAGACATAGTTTCCACTTACCTTAAATGACCTCATGGTTAGTCAGAGATATAATGAGTGCAGTTTCCTCTCTGTTACACATTATATAAGTAAATCTTTCTTTAAGGTATTTGGCAATTATCAGTCGTCCTCACTAACTTATTTTATATACTAAGTATTATTGGTCCTACTTGCTAGACACGCCTTCATAATTTACTTTTGGTCTTTCTTCCCTCAAGACACACCTCCACACATTTCATAGGTTTACAAATGGTCTCTGTTTCCATACCACGCCTCCAAATGCGTTTCCACATATATCTTATACCCACAATTGGTCATTCACCTTCCAAACCACGCTTTTCAAGGTATATTTTAACAAGGTTCCTCTCTCTCATTTGCCAAGGCCCACATAGGCCACACCTACACAAGTTCCCTTCTCCGTACATGGCTTAGACCTCTTACGGGGAGAGAACCTACATCGGTTTCTCCTCCTTGACCCATATGTAGGCCTATGTTTACTTCACATCATTAGCCTTCTTTCCCTTCCTTACATCTGGTTTTATGGTCTGTCTGCGTCTCCCCTCATGGTATGTTCAGATTTCACAACTTTTCCTTTTGCATTTTCTTCTAAACCATTATTATTTACCTCTCCTCTTCTGCCTCATTTATTTCTTCTCTCATTCCCTTATGTTGCATGCTGTTGCGAAGCGGCTACCACAAATATGTGTGTGTGTGTGTGTGACACATATTTAGAAAGAGAGAGAGAGAGAGAGAGGGAGAGAGGGAGAGAGGGAGAGAGGGAGAGAGGGAGAGAGAGAGAGAGAGAGAGAGAGAGAGAGAGAGAGAGAGAGAGAGAGAGAGAGAGAGAGAGAGAGAGAGAGAGAGAGAGAGAGAGAGAGAGAGAGAGAGGAGAGAGAGAGAGAGAGGAGAGAGAGAGAGAGAGAGAGAGAGAGAGAGATATGAAAGCACAAAATCAGGCATTGACAGATGGAAAAAGACAGACAAAATGACAAAGGGATGTGGCATATAATGATATTTCAGCAAGGGAAGAAATGGGAGAGAAAATACTGGAGTGGAGGTTGCTTGGATTTAGCAATAAGTGAATGTAACTAGCAATAACGAGCTAATCACGAAGAATTACATTAGCTCAAGTGTTTCGCACTAGTATAATAAGACAAGAGAAAAATGTCGTGCACAAAGGAATATGGATTGATAACAGGGAAGGACAGGACAGACGGTTTAGCAAGATATAGATAAACAGGACAATGATTGCATCTACCGGAAGTAGTTGGGAATTACATGATAATAGTTTATGATTATATTACTAACGAGTTACAATATGTAACAAGTGTCCATGTAATGATTTAGTCAGTTTGGTATTTCAATTTTGCCTGCAACACTTCTCAGTACTATATTTACATATCCAACATAACTGATGTATGATCTAAACGCACGCATATCCCCGCCACCTGACTGTCTTTACTTACCTTCTGCGACAACTACAAAGAATATTCGCTTGAAACTATCGCTAGAAATAATCACAAAAATTCACATGAAACTATCGCTGAAATAAACACTGGAAAAAAAGAAAAAAAAGTTATTCCAGCATCCAGCACAGTAATCAAGCAGTTGTCAGCTAATTAATGTAAATTGTACCCAGCTATTTCCCTAATGCAATTTGTGCTCTGACAATTTGCCGTCCAGAACTTATACATTCTGCCCTCCACTCCACTCACTCCCTTGTATGTCTTCTTATCGTTTCTTTTTCCTTCTCATTCAACGACGCCCCATTAAGGTGTTACGACCCAGGGTTCAAACCACAGCCCCTGAAGTCTACCTCAACTCTTAGCCCAACTAATAGAGTCAGTGCTCCAAATAGCAGGCGTGGTTAACAAATGATACGGGCTAGATATTACTTATTAGTAACACCCTTTGTTACTAGTAAAAGACTTTGAAAGAAGAGGCACAAGTGTTACACTACTTATTATTCCCCAGCTCACCTTGCGTAGACGTCAGTCTCCCCACTATTGGTAGTCTCGAGTCAGTAAGGGTGGAATTACAAGTCTATCAAAATAAACTATGTACAATATATTTACATGAAATAAGATAATCTCAGTCCCACCACCTTCATACATGCACGATAATCACAGTCTCACCACCTTTACACACTCACAATAATCACAGTCCCACCACCTTCACACACGCACAATCATCACTCATATCATGTCACACATAATTGTATATCTATGGACTCACCAACAAGTAGAATCCTTTAATGCCCGCCACAGATCCTCCAGCCCCAGCCTCACTCACGTATGTACATCACTCTCCACTACTCCCTCGGCCTCTGAATGTCACTTCCCCACACAGTCAACACTCATCACTTCAACACAGTTCCAGAACGCGTCACGATCCACAGCACGACGCGACACCATAACTCTCCATTACATCCGCATCATACCACAACGACAACACACCTGTGATCGTATAACTCCTTCACCCTTTTCAGAACCCCACGAAATTTCCGTATATATACCGTAACATGACATACCCACTCCAGAACTCCCAGATGGCTTGCGGTTCACATCCCAGGTCACTTTACACGTACGACACGCACCGATACCCCAGTTATACACACGTACACGTACATCACTGTAAATCCCGTAGTACCTCCACCGAGTGACCAACCCCGTGAGCCACCTGTAATAGAGTTCCCCCAGTCAGTTCGTTGTCTCCACAGGTTACTTCGTAACTCGCCACGTCGCGTCATCCCGAAACCATGACTCGAACCAGTGAATCATAGGCACGAAACCACTAGTTAAACCACTGATACTTCATATCCGTGAGTGAGCTCGTTAGTGGATTATTTCGGGGCAGACTCGCATTTTAAGGAAAATGTTGGGGCGTAACAAAGGTAATCTCATATTTCATGCATTCTTTTAATTTTTGTATTTAATATTTATCCCTAAATCACCGTACTCCCTACTTCGATATTTATTTCCTTCGCTTGTGCTGTACTCTTTACACTCATTATACACGGTTATTACGTCTCTAATCAACATTTTTACTCATTTCAATTTCTTTGCATATTTTTACATCGTTATTCTCAAATAATTTTTCCTTCAATTGCGTCAGCATTCTGTGCTTACCAATTATTTTCTTTTTATAAACGCATTTTCATCCTCATTTTTTTCTCGGCACCAAACTATCTTATCTCTGTTTTTGTTTCTCCATTATCAGGTATCTCCATCAATTAACTATGTTTTATGCTTCTCGTTAATTAATTATTCAGCGCCTTTTGTATCCCTCTGTTACGTTTCTTTCATCTGCTTCACTTCAGTAATTTTCTTTCTCAATATGTAAATGAGTCTCCCCTGAAGCTTCTCGCAAGTCCTTTCCTTTCAATTCTTTAATAACTATATTTTGAATAATTTTTATCCTGGTCCGTCTCTCCATGGTGCACATTCACGTGGAATGAATGCAATCAAATCACATTACCCGCGATCAAATACCCTGCGCCGCATTTCTTAATATATTCTCCCAATGAGCCTTGGAAGTAATGTGTGCATGGTTTAGATATGGTAGAGGCAGCAGAGTTCTATAAGATGGGATGAGATGACAGGGGAACACAGACCGTTGAAGGCAACATTCCGCAAGATAAGATACGCACAAGATTCCAAAGATAAGATACGCAGAAGTTTCCATAGCTAAGATACGCAGAAGATTCCAAAGATAATATACGCAGAAGATTCCAAAGATAAGATACGGAGAATATCCCAAAGATAAGATACGCAGATGATTCCAAAGATTAGATACGCAGAAGATTCCAAAGATAAGATACGGAGAATATCCCAAAGATAAGATACGCAGATGATTACAAAGATTAGATACGCAGAAGATTCCAAAGATAAGATACGCACAAGATTCCAAAGCTAAGATACGCAGAAGATCCCAAAGATAAGATACGCAGATGATTCCAAAGATTAGATACGCAGAAGATTCCAAAGATAAGATACGCAGAAGATCCCAAAGATAAGATACGCAGAAGATCCCAAAGATAAGATACGCAGAAGATTCCAAAGATAAGATACGCAGAAGATTCCAAAGATAAGATACGCAGAAGATTCCAAAGATAAGATACGCAGAAGATTCCAAAGATAAGATACGCAGAAGATCCCAAAGATAAGATACGCAGAAGATTCCAAAGCTAAGATACGCAGAAGATTCCAAAGATAAGATACGCAGAAGATCCCAAAGATAAGATACGCACAAGATCCCAAAGATAAGATACGCAGAAGATTCCAAAGATAAGATACGCAGAAGATTCCAAAGATAAGATACGCAGAAGATTCCAAAGATAAGATACGCAGAAGATCCCAAAGCTAAGATACGCAGAAGATCCCAAAGATAAGATACGCACAAGATCCCAAAGATAAGATACGCAGAAGATTCCAAAGATAAGATACGCAGAAGATTCCAAAGATAAGATACGCAGAAGATTCCAAAGATAAGATACGCAGAAGATTCCAAAGATAAGATACGCAGAAGATTCCAAAGATAAGATACGCAGAAGATCCCAAAGATAAGATACGCAGAAGATTCCAAAGATAAGATACGCAGAAGATTCCAAAGATAAGATACGCAGAAGATCCCAAAGATAAGATACGCAGAAGATTCCAAAGCTAAGATACGCAGAAGATTCCAAAGATAAGATACGCAGAAGATCCCAAAGATAAGATACGCACAAGATCCCAAAGATAAGATACGCAGAAGATTCCAAAGATAAGATACGCAGAAGATTCCAAGCTAAGATCGCAGAAGATTCAAAGATACGATACGCAGAAGATCCCAAAGATAAGATACGCAGAAAATTCCAAAGCTAAGATACGCAGAAGATTCCAAAGATAAGATACGCAGAAGATCCCAAAGATAAGATACGCAGAAAATTCCAAAGCTAAGATACGCAGAAGATTCCAAAGATAAGATACGCAGAAGATCCCAAAGATAAGATACGCAGAAAATTCCAAAGCTAAGATACGCAGAAGATTCCAAAGCTAAGATACGCACAAGATTCCAAAGCTAAGATACGCAGAAGATTCCAAAGATAAGATACGCAGAAAATTCCAAAGCTAAGATACGCAGAAGATCCCAAAGATAAGATACGCACAAGATTCCAAAGCTAAGATACGCACAAGATTCCATAGATAAGATAGCCAGATCTGCAACAAAGTTGTATGATCAAGCGAGATATATGAACATCGTCTAGGATCTGAAGAAAAATCAATAATACTTCATGAAACATAGCATTGAAGAAGTAAATGCAAAATATATATATATATATATATATATATATATATATATATATATATATATATATATATATATATATATATATATATATATATATATAAACACAACGGAAGAAAGCTGCAGAAAAAAGTATAAGTATATGAATCACGAGGACCGGTGAACGATGTCAAATATCTAATTTTGATTGAGTCAATACTGATTTAGAAATATACATGAAAATTTGAATATAGTTTGTAAAAAGGAGTAGTAAGTACCACTACCTGACAGACAAAGCGATAAAAGTTTGATAATTTTGCAATACAAGGTAAGAAAAAAGAATGGAAAACTACATATATTCAAATCAAATAATTAAAGTGAAAATGACAAATGTGAGATAAGATAAATTACGGCCACAATAGACAATTATAGGTTAAGGGATTGTCTTTATGAAACAAAACTCGCTGCAAACCAAAGGAAAAGGAAAAACTTGTACAAGTATACGATACGGTATAATTAATAGCATGATGAAATGGTACGGACATATATATGCCAACGGCTCGTGAGAAAACAAATGAGGAAAAATACAAGAAGATACACTTTTACGGATAGACGCATATCATATATACAAACGCTCTCGTAATGAATGCATTAAGCTGTGATGAGGTGGTGAGGGAGGCAGAAAAGAGGACACAAGTTATTTCTTATCTGGTTACATCATTAGCTAAGTGCATGAAGGGAATCAGAAGCGTGACTAGAAAAGGCGCGACATTTTATACATGAAATGTCAATTTATGATGAATTGTGTTAAAATATATATCACTTCAGATCTATAAGCGAAATGAAAGTCGTTACATGATGAGAAAAGAAGAAGAAAATCATGGAAACTGCAACAAAAAGGCATCTAATTCTATTATCTAAATTTCTACCTAAATGTCTCACGAATAAGCAATACAAATTAGTATTTCATGGAGTATTATATTAACTAACTCGTTAAGGCGATCATTTAAGGAAGAAAACCAACACTTTTTTACCAATGGGAAGATAAAAACACACTTCAGTACTCACCAGTCTTAATAACAGTTGTGAAGTACAATCTCCTGGATACCAATATGTAAAGTGGATCGTCTCGATAAACAAACTGCTGGAAAGAAAGAAACCAACATGTGTTACAAAGCTTGGAAAAAATGCGCCAAAAGTACAAGTTTTTAAACCACATTTCCATAAAAAATACATGAAACAAAGCCATATTAATTACCGTCTCCTTGGACTGCAAGGGAAAGTTTTCGTTCGTATAGCATACCACGATTAGGCTTCTTGGATTAGATTGAAACAAACTTCTTAGGCGTGTCATTCTATTTCAAACCAAGTTTGCCAATCTATGCTTCAGTGACTATATTTTTTCAACATTCGTGATTTGCAAGCTGAATAGTCATAATTACATTACCAAATAATTCAGCGTTAATTTTAACGTTGCCTAGAATACAATAGTAAACACCGGTATTCCTGTAAATCATTATAATATTTTTGCAATCACCATTTCTATTATTTACGATAATTTCTTTTTAATACAGCTTTCATTAATAATCTTTCTCAACATTTTAATTGTCTACGTTTCTGTAATGGTTTCTTCAATTAAATTCATTCGCGAACTTTCTAGGGTATCATATTTTGTAGACAAATTTAATAAACTAAATTAATACATGAAAAAATACTATCCTGCGTGACACAAGCCCGACAGAGGGAAAAAAAATACCTTAAAATTCAAGGAAAACACTTAACATGGTTTCCTTACTACAAAAGCTTATTCGCTAAGCCTTCCTTTTGAGGAGTAAATTTCCTCTTCTTTTGGATTTGTAAAAGTTTCGAGCCATACTTTTTGAGGCGGTTCATTTGTGGTTTTTCTCAGCGGTTCGTTTGTGATCTCGTCCATACAAACTTACCTTCTGAGATAAATAATATACATGTTTCCCTTCTTTTAATATAGCAGCAATTATGGTTGCTTTCCTGGCCATTTGGTGGCGGTGAGTCAGCTAAGCTTCCGTCCATAGTTCAGTCTTCATTAATAACTATACAGCGGTCTTTACAGAGCCAGATTATTATCTTATTATTAACATTCATTCATTTCACAAACAGCTATAGAGAAAAGAACTACTGGAAACGATAAATTAGTAAGCACACCCATAGTACTTGCAATATCCAAAGTGATATACGATACTGTAAAATATATAAATGAGCTTCTTGAGATGCTTAATGATCCTCAATTGCCAAACTCGAATCGTTGTGACAGTAAAAACATCACAACATCCTGCTGCGATAAGAAAAATATTCATATATTGTTATATATCCATGATTTGATTTACAGCAGAGGTTATGTAATATGTTTTTTTCTTATAGTAAAAGATAGTTTTTATCACAGAAAGAGAGAGGGAGAGAAAAAAAAAAAAGAGAGAGAGAGAGAGAGAGAGAGAGAGAGAGAGAGAGAGAGAGAGAGAGAGAGAGAGAGAGAGAGAGAGAGAGAGAGAGAGAGAGAGAGAGAGAGAGAGAGAGAGAGAGAGAGAGAGAGAGAGAGATAAACACATATACAGACATACAGTCAAAGGAAAGAAACAAAATTAATATGTCCGAAATAGTAGTTAATTCCACAATTCAGATTTATCATGAATAAACTACAATTACTGCGACCGTCACACATGAAATACAAGTATAACAAAAATATATTTAAGCTGCATCATTCCGCCCTGCCTTGTAAAGTACGTACATTCAAAGCTGATTAATACCGGACGAGGAAAAAAAAAATGGCCCTTCAATTGAGATCTACTTGTATTTTCAGAGCAAGCTAATTTTGCTTTAGAATTCTCTGATGACAACAACCAGATCACTTTCTCTTCATTTTCTCTGCATTAAAAATAATTCATGTATTTCATGTTTCATAAATTCATGTATGCATGTAATTCATTTCAATCGCATGCAATATCTGATTTATACTACAATGAAGTAAATTCCATTGCAAAAAAACAAACAAGAAAACTAAATAAATTAACTTAAATCAGAGGCAGGTAATTTCTCAGTTGGAGAAATTTACTTAGTTCATTGATAAAGAAAAAATCTTCGAAATTACCGTGCAGATCGAAAAAAAAAATGACGAGCCACAGTGCACCTTTCAATGAAATATAACACACTAAACAATTATCTTGCCATGCCTATTCATGCTGATAGGACAGTATACTTCGCAGTCTTTAGTAACAAAGTTTTTCACACATGCCCATTTATCATGATGCAACGATTATTTTTCCAACAACTTTGCTACCTCCTGCTCGGTTCCACTCAGTATTTACGTTTGTCGGAGGATTTAAAAGTCTGCTCACTGACTGTGCCAACCAATCACAGGCTGGCTTTACATTGGAGAGGTTCTGTGCCAACCAATCACAGGCTGGTGTTTGTTTCCTTGGAGTGGTACTTAAAATAAAAGCTTAGAAACCTAACATATATAATTACATGCAAACAAAAGAAAATAGACTTACAGCATAGACAAACTAAGTAGAAATAAACCCACAATAATCAAATAGATTTATAAATAGGCATTGGAGAGAAAAATTGAGCATTCATGGGTAAGAGATTCAATACAGTGGCGATACTTCAGTCTGCTCCTAGTAAAGTTAGAGAATGTGAATGATAGGCGAGCACAAACACCTCCAGGCGCTGATGAAAGTGAAGCTCTGGGTGGCACGTCGGCGCGGCTTTTCCTTTACGCCTATTGAAGAGCTTCAGACTGATTGCTAGAGGAGTGGTGAACGTGCTCCAAGATCCCCGCTGCAGCAGTGCCGGGGTGGGAGGAGGGTCGTTCACGAGCCAATGAGTTGGCTGGCAGTCGTGTGGAGCAGCGGCGAGGTGGTGGGTGGAGGGTGGGCGAGGTGGTGGATGGATGGTGGAAGGGGGGGGAGTGAATGGTGGTGGGTGGATGGTGGAGGATGAGGAGTTACGAAGTACTGAGGGTGCGTGGAGTGATGTTTTCCCGGATCTGTACTCTTAAGATCACACGTGTGACGTCTGTTTTATCTTTATTAGTCGTCATTATTATTATCATCAATATAATTATTATCATCGGCATGGTTATTGTCATCATTGCTAATATTGTTATCCTTATCCTTATCATTATTACTATCTTTATTATTGTTATTACATGAACCAAAAAAATATTCCAAGATATTCAAGATGTTGGGATAGAAAAAGGACAGAAACAAGAATTGGGATGAGTGAATTGGTTGTTCTCATGCTGCACTCAGTGGTAGAATGCAGGAATGGGCAATATATATTTCATCAATCCCAAGTATTGTTTCTGTTAATACTGGGTTTTGCTATTTAAAAAAAAAAATTAAGGGTTTAATATTTTCAGTTCAATAGCATTGCTTCCTTCCTTTTTGGATTCCTTGACTGTACTTTGTTCACTTTCAAAATTACCGAGATGATGAAAATCAAGTACTGTTAAATTTTTCCAGTTTCTTCATAGCATTCCACTAATATATATTCAATAATTATTCAACAAAAGCATATATTAACTTATTTACCATTCATTACCCCGTGAAAACTATTCGCGTGTAATTTTGACAATATTTTGCTTCACAAACACCACAAGGGAATCTCAACACAAACTTGCGAAGAGAGAGACCCATCTATGAACACACACACACACACACACACACACACAAACACACACACACACACACACACACACACACACACACACACACGCACACACACACACACATACACACACACACACACACACACGAAGACACACACACACGCACACTCTCTCACACACACACACACAAACACACACACACACACACACACAAAGACACACACACACACACAAACACACACACACAAAAACACACACACACAGAATGATCGATGCTCGCGGCCCCATCCAACCTGTGATTCACTCCAACCAACGTCAAAAGCTGCGTCCCATTTGACTGGAGAATTGATGCATGGACCTGCTACTGACCTTCAATTGACAGGTAACGTGAAACAACTTTGCTATAATTCAAAACAATACTCATTTGCAGTTATATTTCACGTAGTACATATTTCCCTTACTGATTATTATTTAATATATTGGGAAAGTATATTAATCATATTTTACATCAGTTGTGTGAGTCAGATACCTCTGATTAATTATTTTCTTTTTTTGAAATATGAAAATAAATATATCGACTGTAGTGGTGGCAATAAATCTTCATACCTGCAATAATAATTTAGTATTAGTGAGTAGTGCATTGCCCATCTAATATACTATAGGAGTAGCCGTGTGTCTGTGTGTGTGTGTGTGTGTGTGTGTGTGTGTGTGTGTGTGTGTGTGTGTGTGTGTGTGTGTGTGTGTGTGTGTGTGTGTGTGTGTGTGTGTGTGTGTGTGTGTGTGTGTGTGTGTGTGTGTCTGTCTGTCTGTCTGTCTGTTTTGGGTAGCCGAAACTGTAAATTCAATTTAGATGAAAGTACGCAAAAAAAATCGCAAATAAATCGTAGGTGGTAAGCGGCTTGGTCCCATGTCGATTGAATAATTTTGAAGGGAGGTTTTGGGCTAAAAACAATTTAGGAGTATTAGATTACAGGAAAAACTTTGCGGTTACGTCTTGCCGCATTCCACAAACTCAGTAGACTCATGGACGTTTGTGTGCGTGTGTGAGTGTGTGTGACTGTTGAGACTGGAAGATGGAATAGGCGAGGGCGGGGCCGGTTGCCACTGGAGGAACGTCTGTGTGTATGTGGCGATGTACAGACTGAGGAACATGTTGTTGAAAACTGTCCTGTATCAAACAATATTAGGCAGACAGTAGGCCTAACTTGTTTAGGTGAGCTATTTAACGGTAAATATAGCCATTATGAATGTTGTAAAATTATTCATGATATTTTGCACTTGTATGCGTAAGGTATGTGTGTCATGGATATCTCCTGGCACTGTTCGTGCACCGACAATTGATGTTGTTTTAGTTTTAATATAATTATGTGGACTGCAGATTGCATTATTTGTGTTGTTTATATTAGTACTAACAATATGTATTGTTATAAGATTATGTGTTAATGTTAAGATTTATGTACACTGTGGTCAATAAATTATCTATCTATCTATCTCTCTGTGTGCTGGAATCACACGGAAAACAAAGGGTTGGAATCACACGGAACGTGGTCTACCCCGAGGCACTTTGATCAGTGACCAACGACAGCAACAACACGATTGGAGTTTGCAATCACATGTTGTCTAATATATACTACTACTACTACAAACATCAATACATGGGTCCGAAGGGCCCACAAGCACTTATTTATATTTATAACATGCAAGAGCAAATGAATGAAATGCAGAGTTAAAACTAGATTAATGTAGTTTAGCCACACAAGGAGCAACATGTACATTAAGTATATCTACAAGAAGATCTATCTATATATATATATATATATATATATATATATATATATATATATATATATATATATATATATATATATATATATATATATATATATATATATATATATATATATATATATATATATATATAATATATATATATATATATATAATCTATATATTTATCTATGTTTATCTATATCTGTAATAAGAATACCAGCTTTTCAACATAAATTTAGATGAAAATTTCCCTCATTATTTTTTCGTTCCATAATTTCTCATAAGCCATTAAAGAGAGCGGATACAATTTTGAATTTTCTCCACGCACAAAATATATTTGATATAATGTTATTAGGAATCTTCTTTCTTCTCTCCCATCCCTCCTCCCTCCACACCAGCACTGCCTCACTTTCCATCCTGCACTCGCGCCTTCCCTTCTCTCAAGCCGACACACTGACACCACTCGTTTTACTCTTCTTCCTTTCTCTTTCCTTTGTCATGCTGAAGAAGATTCACTTGTCATAATATTGCTATTCAAATTTTCGCGACTCTGTCATACTCATAACACAATACTAGGATTTGCTTTGATGTCAATGGACTGGGAGTGTGTAAGTGTGACGTATCATATTTTAACCTCCAGGCTTCATCATTCATATATTTCTCAGGAGCTGGAATCTCCAAAGCATTATAATCATGGAGCTATACCCTTTATAGCTCCATGATTACAATGCTGTAAAGGTTTGTGTCAGTGGTAGGGGAGTCACACGCAGGTTCATGCACACATACATACATACACACACGGACAAACTTATGAAAAATAAGGTAGGGATGAAATTGAAGGGGAGAAATTTAAAGATTCTTCCCTCAAGGATTCCACGTATTTTTCCCAGCATCTGTCCACAAAGTGCCTCTTTGGTGCCAGACCCTCGGCTCCTGAAGTGCAACGTGTGCGCCACTATATATACTGAGGACGCACTTCCCGGAGCTATAAAGATTACCCGCTGTCTTCACCACGGCAATCTGCCTCTTATACGGGATCATTTGTTTGTTGCGCTCATATTATATGTGTAGGAATGTGTATGTGTGTGTGTGTGTGTGTGTGTGTGTGTGTGTGTGTGCGTGTGTGTGTATGATGAGCTTCACAATTTTCTTGAAACAGCTAAAATATATTCAAAAACTGTAAAAGGGACAAAAGTTCTACGAAGGGATTCTGTTGCACTCAGTATTATATAATTAAATCCATAAGGGTTTTCCGAAAAAATAAATGAAAAAACTCTAGAGCATAGCCTAAAATGACACTGAAGCAAATTAGTAGTTGAGGTAATGGCCATGTTATGACTATGGAAAATAAACGCAACTTATTCATGTGTGTTGGTAATCTATAAAACAAATGTATGAATATATATCACAATTCTTATATGGTTATGGAAAATACTGCCGTATTGAATATCAGAGCTTTTAACGTTATTTTCAGGATACCTACATTTACTACCAAATTAATAGCTGAGCAAAGGGAACGATATTTCAACATGACAATATTTCGAAAATAACTAATGGCTGATGCATCTAACAATCATATTCCCATAGATGTTATGAATCATTAGGAACTACCTGTTGAACGATGCCAGTTCTAAATTTTGGATTGTGGATAAAAATACTTTTCAGATTTCACGTTTCCATTCAATATCAGTATCGACATTAGCCACGCCGCTCACTGACGTTGATGATCATTGTGCCGATGATGATGAAGATGATGATGATGATCATCATCAAGATTCTGCTGTTGTAAGTCGTCGCTGTTGTTATTGATGTTTGTGTAGCCTACTGTTGGAACCACTGTTGTTACCGCTGCTGCCACTGTTATATTGCAACATAAGGCGGCGGCGGCGGCGGGGGCGGAGGCGGGGGCGGGGATGGTGCTGTTGAGCAAGGGCTACGGGATTTGCCCAAGAGTCAAGAACATAGAATGATACATTATAAATATATAACAACGACCGCAGCGTGTGACCCGGATGTACCGAGTTTATTGCCTACAGTAAAATGCAAAAACTGTCATTAGCCTGCAACGTCGAAAGGTAAATTCAATTCATGCTCATTGCAAACGGAATGGTTGGGAAAATCAAAGATGAAAGTTCAGTTTGTTTTCCAAATTGCATTAATTTTGTATGATACACTAAAATTGCCGTTCGTGAACAGATAATTCCCCAAAATATACAGGATATTTTTGAAAAATATGAAAATGTTGTCTGAGTTGCCTGGTAGTTAAGCGATAGGAATTCCAGAATTAATATATATATATATATATATATATATATATATATATATATATATATATATATATATAATATATATATATATATATATATATATATATATATATATACCGTATATGTATAAACAGCAAAAATATTGGTAAAATATATTTTTTTTGGTAAAGTTTGGAAGAATATAATATCTTGCCAGGATAGAACGTCAAAATAACAAAAGGAATACAACCATGTAAAAAGAACTTAATTAATCCAGCACGTGAGCTAGGTAATATAGTTTATTATATATATATAATATATATATATATATATATATATATATATATATATATATATATATATATATATATATATATATATATATATATTATATATATATATATATATATATATATATATTATATATATATATATATATATATATAATTATATATGTAATTATATATACAGTAACCACGGAAAGTGTCTGGAGCAGGGCCCGTTGACATGTGGTCAACCATATATTAAGGGAGTAACAAACACTAGTACATTTTCCTTCAATTTCAATTTCCTTCAATCAAGTATGTGGCTTTTGTAGTCTTGCATGGGCGGCCTAAAACTTGAGAGGTGGCTGGTATTATGCCTGAAGGTAGGCCACTCGCTTGTTTGATCAAGGCAAAAAAGGCTGTTTCAGTAGGGCCCATCCTTTAACTAACTTCCTTCATAGACACCTTTTCCTCACGTAAGGCGTGAATACGCGCCTTCTCCTCTATAGTAAACCTCTTATTTACCATCCTGAGTGCTTGTCTGAGGTTTGGGATGCAAAATAATGGCAAGAACGAGGCCAGTCAAAATGGTGGCAGAGGTGAGCCAAGAACAGACTCCTCCCCCAACCATGCCTGGGGCAGCACTACCGGGTAGGGCTGGGCGCGAAACGATTCCGGAGATTCCGACGATTCCACCACATAGGCAGTGGAATCGATTCCACTCAACGGAATCGATTCCTCGGAAACGATTCCACAGATATTTCACATTGAGTTCTATATAGTAAACAGTGGCAGCGTAGAGAGTTGTTATATATATATATTATATTATATATATATATATATATATATATATATATATATATATATATATATATATATATATATAGTATATATATATATATATATTATATATATATATATATATATATATATATTATATATATATTATATATATATATATATATATATATATTATATATATATATATATATATATATATATATATATATATATTATATATATATATACACACACACCACTTTTAACAAATAAATCCAATGCAGGACTAAGAATAACGATACTACTACTACTACTGCTACTACTACTACTAATAATAATAATAATAAGAGTAATAATAATAATAATAATAATAATACGAGTAATAATAATAATAATAATAATAATTAGAGTAATAATAATAATAATAATAATAATAATAGTAATAATAATAATAAAATATGCTTCATAAATCTAACGGGGCGCAGAAGGCAGGATGAATCGTAAGAGCTACACGGAATGGAATCGAAGCAGCTCTTTGGCAGCGCAGGAGAGTTAACGATTCCGGAATTGTCTCGTGCTAGATTGATCGGTCTTCCCATGCGGCGCACGAGGCGAGCTAGAGGCAGAGGCGGCGCGCGAGAGTTAACGATTCCGGAATCGTCTCGTGCATAACGATTCCGGAATCGTCTCGTGCTAGACTGATCGGTCTTCCCATGCGGCGCGCGAGGCGAGCTAGAGGCAGAGGCGGCGCGCGAGAGTTAACGATTCCGGAATCGTCTCGTGCTAGACTGATCGGTCTTCCCATGCGCGCGCGAGGCGAGCTAGAGGCAGAGGCGGCGCGCGAGAGTTAACGATTCCGGAATCGATTCCACCGATTCCACCAACCTCAAGAATCGGAATCGTGAATTTCCAAGATAACGATTCTTGCCCACCCCTACTAACGGGTATACTGGCTAGGCAGCTACTTATAGTCATACTGAGCTGCCTGGCATACGATATGACCTTTACACAAACCTATAGGCTGCTGAGTGCGGGATGTAGCGAGAGCTTTGTCATTACGCTTCACGGGGCCCTGCTCCAGACACTTGCCGCGGTTACTGTATATATATATATACAATGGCATCACAACCCTGTAATTACGTGTAATTTCACCGGTAAACCTTGAAACTCTCATACTCATCCTGTTTTCCCACATTGCAACAACATAATTATTTAAAGAGAAGAGTATCAAGACACGTCCTAAACTAAATTGGTCAAACCACTTTGAAACTAACCGGAAGCAAGTAATAACAAGAACTTTTTTACTTTCAGCCTTATGGCTAGCCAACTATTACGTATAAACATTAATGTTACGTGGTACATAAGATGCGAGCGTCAGAATTACGAGGCATGGTACATTTTGTAACGACGTATGAGGCTGCTCCTATCTTTATAATAATATAAGCGAAAGTGTGTCTGTCTGTCTGTCTGTCTGTCTGTGTGTGTGTGGTATAGGTTCCGTTCCGATGGGTAATGGGTGGGGGGTGATGGGTTGGGGGTGATGGGTGATGGGTGAGGGAATAGGTGGGGGGTGATGGGTAATCTATAATAATATAAGCGAAAGTGTGTCTGTCTGACTGTCTGTCTGTCTGTGTGTGTGTGTGTGTGTGTGTGGTATAGGTTCCGCCCCCCGTGGCGCAATCACCTCATATGGCACATTTTTGGAACCGGGTTGACCAGGGGAAGGTTTTAAGCCCACTTATGAGATGATTCGATTATAATTTTTAAAAATTAAGCAGCCTATTAGCGATAATTGTGAAGAAAAAAAAGTGGGTTGCGAGAATTGAGGAAACCTTGATGTAGGGTGATGGGTAATGGGTGAGTGAATGGGTGGGGTGATGGGTAATGGGTGTGGGGTGATGGGTGAGTGAATGGGTGGGGGGTGATGGGTTGGGGGTGATGGGTGATGGGTGAGGGAATAGGTGGGGGGTGATGGGTAATGGTAAATATAAGCGAAAGTGTGTCTGTCTGTCTGTCTGTCTGTGTGTGTGTGTGTGTGTGTATGGTATAGGTTCTGCCCCCCGTGGCGCAATCACCTCATATGGCACATTTTTGGAACCGTGTTGACCAGGGGAAGGTTTTAAGCCCAATTATGAGATGATCCGATCATTTTTTTTCAGCAGCCTATTAGCGAGAATTGTGAACAAAAAGTGGGTTGCGAGAATTGAGGAAACCTTGATGTAGGGTGATGGGTAATGGGTGAGTGAATGGGTGGGGTGATGGGTAATGGGTGTGGGGTGATGGGTGAGTGAATGGGTGGGGGGTGATGGGTTGGGGGTGATGGGTGATGGGTGAGGGAATAGGTGGGGGGTGATGGGTAATGGGTGAGTGAATGGGTGTGTGGTGATGGGTAATGGGTGAGTGAATGGGTGGGGGGTGATGGGTAATGGGTGAGTGAATGGGTGGGGGGTGATGGGTAATGGGTGAGTGAATGGGTGGGGGGAATACATACATTTCTACATCCAAGGATTCAGGAAAGTTAGAAGGGGCTATCTGGAGAGTCCGTGTTTGGTGGGCCGAAGGCCCACCAAACACAGGTGGTGGGCCACAGGCCCACCACCAATAGCCCTCCGCAGGAGCTAGTCAAAAAGTCCGCCCGGAGGGCGGCTTTGCGGCTAGTAAATAATAAAACATGAAAATATCAGAAAACAAGATACACACCCACACATACAAACACACACACGCAAACACATATATATATATATATATATATATATATATATATATATATATATATATATATACACACTCAGATGGAAGAGGGAGGGGGAGAGGAAGCGACTGACGAAGAAATGTAATCTACAAGGGAAAAAAACCCAGCGTAGGTAAAACTTCCTTTATACAGACAAGGTACAAATTCATGTCAAAAGTGTGAATGTAAATTACATCCCACTGTATATAATTATACTTACTCGAACACTCAGCATGTAAAAGACTTAATATGCAGCGTTACAGTCCAACACACACACACACAAAAGGGATCGTAATACTTCACCACATTAAATGACTTTATGTGACCGTGGACAAAAAGGTTTATTAATTATTGAATTACAATAATTACTTTCCGCTCTTGATATCCCCACATTTAATATCTCGTAATGAGATTTGAAGGTCTGGAGAGAGAGAGAGAGAGAGAGAGAGAGAGAGAGAGAGAGAGAGAGAGAGAGAGAGAGAGAGAGAGAGAGAGAGAGAGAGAGAGAGAAAAAAAAAAATGTACCTTCTTGTACCATAACACTTCATGAACTATACTATAGTCTATTCACTTAAGGTGGATTCTTGGGAGCGGCTCGATCCCTACCCTAGCATTAAAGGACGTTGCTGATTGGCTGATGCACTCGGGCTGGGTGGTGATGGTTGTGGTATCCTGCCTTGCCACTAATCTTGAACGCTTGTGTTGCCTCATAAAAATATTCATATTTCTGTCCTTAACTCACCTCTTACACAAGATAGGCCTATTTTGTTTGTATCAGTGAATCAGGCAGTAATTGTTGAACAATAACACGCCAATCGTAACTCAATAGGGTGAAAAATAAAATAATAACTGAGTATCACACGAGTAGGCAGATTTTCATGTTTTCAGTGCATTAAAATGTTGTACTCCTACCCGATATTATCAAGCTACCAGTTGATATTTAGGAAAACTGAGCCTACCATCGTGTTCATGATACATTGCTGCATATCATGAGCATAAAAAAATTACAGTAAGACTACACCAATATTAAGATAATTGAAGGAAAATATAATAGTGTATAAACATTTTGTCTTGCATTTTTTGCTTCAACTCACTGTAACTCAATCAGTTTTTCTCGCATTAAATTTTCAATCACTATTTCGAAATTCGCACATTTTTCCGATTCTTTAGGTATGTAGCATGTACCAATAAGGAAAAAAGTAGGTGGTCAAAATGGCTAACAAAGTAAAACTACTGCAAACTGGTGCCGTGACGGGTGAGCGTAGCTCCCTAAAAAAAGAAAGATGAGTTATCATGAGAGCTATCAGACGTTCACCAGTCAAGGCGCCAGTTTGCAGTAGTTTTACTTTCTAAGCCATTTTGACTACCTACCTTTTTCCTTATTGGTACATGCTACCTACATACCTAAAGAATACTATACTATTTTTATAGTATGATAAAGCTTCATGTTCTTGTTAATCATAAACAGATATTGTAGCCCATTTCTCATGTACCTAACAAATCCTGGCGCACAATACAGGGGTGGATGTAACATCTGTAAAAGCTGGATCAATAGTCGCGGCCGCAGCGTTGTGTCCATGGAGGGACAGTAAAGAGAGATATTGTTTTCTCTTCCCTTTTGCTACGAGAAATTCTGGCCACGCTTTACATCATTGAGCTGGGAAAGGTGAAATTCCCCTTCGCTGGAATATTCAATATGACAAGGGAGACTGCCCGCCACACTTCACAAATATAAGTGATTCATCTGCCGTGACACCAATTTCAAATTTTATATGTAGTATACCATATATATCTGGGACTGAGAGTGCTGTGAAGTGTGGGGCAGGTGTATCCAGCTTCTTTCCTGTGAATACAGGAGTGAGGCAAGGGTGCGTCCTTGCCCCATCACTTTTCAACGCTTGTATGGACTGGGTATTGGACAAGGTTGTAGATCAAAGTGATTGTGGAGCATCCGTCGGCAACACCAAGATCACTGATCTTGTTTTTGCCGATGATGCAGTAATCTTTGCTGAGTCGCTGGAGGTCCTGGTGATGGCTCTTGAGGCGCTGCACGAGGAGGCAAAGCCTTTGGGACTTGAGGTCTCCTGGCTCAAGACCAAGGTCCAGGTGTTTGGAGACTTACTAGATGAAGCAGTACAGTCTGTTCATGCGTGTGGCGAGGACATTGAGATCTTGGAAAGTTTTACATACCTTGGTAGCGCAGTCCATAATGACGGCGGGTCACGTCAAGAAGCCTTACGGCGGATTGTCATAGCCCACGGTGTTATGGACTCGCTCAGTGGGAGTATTTGGCGTTGTCGGTACCTGTGCAGGAGGACAAAGATCCGGATCTTCAAGTCGCTTGTGATCCCTGTCTTACTCTATGGTTGTGAGACATGGACACTAAATAGTGACTTGAAGAGACGAATCAATGCCTTTGGTAATAAGTGTCTTCGCAGAATCATGGGGTATCGCTGGGATGATTACGTGTCAAATCAGCGATTGCACCGTGAGACTGAATCGAGGCCTATTACCTGCATAGTCCGTCAGCGCCAACTTCGGCTATATGGGCATGTGGCACGCTACACTGAAACCGATCCTTCCCATCAGGTTGTATCTGTAAGAGACAATCCGGCGTGGAGGAGATCAAGCTCACAAGGCTCGTGGCTGGGGCAAGTTGATGTTTCTTGTCGAGAGCTGCTTGGTATGGGAAAGGAGCCTGCATGGGAACTCGCGCGTGGTGACCCCCGGGAGTGGCGTCGTAGGGTGGGCGAGGCGACGCGCCCCCCGGCGTATGCCCCCAATGATTGATTGATTGATACATATATATATACAATTATATATATATATATATATATATAATATATATATATATATATATATATATATATATAACTATATAATATATATATATATATATATATATATATATATGTATATATATATATATATATATATATATATATATATATATATATATATATATATATATATATATATATATATATATATAAGCCGGTTCATTTTTTCTGATTCCCCCCGTCATCTAGTTTTGCAAAATCTCATATAGGATGAATACAGTAACTCTTACTTTAAAGTAATCGTCCAGACCCATTTTTTCTTTGCATAATTATGTTGAATGTTCATTCAAAATACCTAATCCACAAAAACTAATTCATTTCCACGCCTTATATCCCTAGAAACATGACTTTTGTAAAAAGCGCGGGAAAAACAACAGCCTCATTCCAGCCGTGGCGGGAAACTTGCTGGCAACGTCACACGAGTGAGCCTCCCAGCCCGGCCCTATAAAAATACACGGAGACTCGGAGAAAAATGTAGTACTTGGGGAATTTTGGGTGTTTCTGATATTTTTTTTTTGCGATGTGGCATATGCTTGCATCCTTCATGGATACAGCAAGAAAGCTGTGCCTTTGCAGAGAACTTAGCACCCATTTCTGACCTATTTGACCATGATAATGTCTGTGCAGCGCCTGGCAGTGGCGGGTGAGAGGAGCGCGGCTAGACAATGTGCTTCACACCGCGCTCCTCTCACCCGCCACTGTCAGGCGCTGCACAGACATTATCATGGTCAAATAGATCGGAAATGGGTGCTAAGCTCTGCAAAGGCACAGCTTTCTTGCTGTATCCATGAAGGATGCAAGTATATGCCACATCGCAAAAAAAATATATCAGAAACACCCAAAATTCCCCAAGTACTACATTTTTCTCCGAGTCTCCGTGTATTTTTATAGGGCCCGGCTGGGAGGCTCACTCGTGTGACGTTGCCGAGCCGTGGTGCGTCGTCTGCTGTCCGCCAGTTGTTTTTTGAGAGCTCGGGGAATTTACAGATTTTGAATGCGGATCATTTAAAAACGGGTGACTGGATGCAAAACGTGACAACATATTGTTGATATACTCGATCATGGCTATATTTTGACTGCATTAAATCAGGAATGATGAAATGGTCTGGACGATTACTTTAAAGTTTTTCTAAGGAAATATTATCAGCGAAGCAACAGGAACCAAGAAGGAAAACAAATGCTATATACTGTTGCCTAGCGGTCTGTCAGAAAAGTGAGGTGCTTAAACGGGATTTGGAAAGCTCTTGATGGAAGATGTCAAAGAGGCAGGCGGTGGGTAACGTGTAGGTGTGTCACTGGTCTCTTTATGAATCTAGCATCCACGCCATCAGACTACGCGGTAACCTATCACCAGACAGTGGAAGGAGGAGTGCCAATCCAGTGTGCCTTGGAGGTCAGGCGGCACCGCACCCACAGGGTGAAGCTTTGGGATTAGCATGCAGTATGACTGAGATCGTGTGACCTGAAGTAATAGTATCAGTTAAATCAACAATAAATACAATGAAAAGTACAGAAATAAAAGCAGTAGCAGCAACAGCGAGTACAATAATCTGCTGTATAATTAGGGGAGTAGGATGAACAGCTGAACATTCAGATGAGTATAACAAGCAACTTAGGGAGGCGGTGACCGAATGCTTAGCGACTTGGAGTGATGTGCTCGATGTCCCGAGTTCAAATCCTGCCGTGGGCAACTCTGTCGACAATCTTTAACGTGGTAGACAAGAGCCTGGTAGGTGACCACAAGGTCCCGAGTTCAAGTCCCACCAAGGAGCACATGTGAAATCCATCGTCGAGTGGCCGAAGACACCCGCATGCTGCATACATATTATTCCGACTGCGATTACAAGTGCGGCGGATGAAACACCAGATGGCACATTGAGCCTAACTGAAGGTCAGACCATCACAGAAAACAGGACTTTCACCTATAGATCACAGGTGTCACTATAAAGATCCAGCCTGCGCCACCAACGGACGAGGGCCAACCATCACGACTCTCCAGAATGTGCAGGGCCAACCACCAGAGCCCTTAAGGAAAAAAATAATAATAGCCTACAGGCGCTATAAGTTCCAACGTAAACACATATTAAAAAAAATATAAATAAAAAAAGATACCAACAGATATATTAGTCTATAGCGAGAATACTTGTTGAGCTGCGTACAATAATATAAAACCATTTGTGGTAGAAATAGGATAGAAGGACCAAGGCTCCTCCCCGCCCACCCCTCCACTCCAGCCTACAGGCGCTATAGGATCCAACGTAAAAAAATAAAGAAAATAACTATACATCTCCAATGCCAATGACAATATCTGCTAATGACCCTATCAATGCAATGTATTTCCGTCAAAAAAATGTAAGTACATAGTTGTTAGCATGAAGCAAGGTGGCATATGAAATTTACATTCTCTGTTTAATGGAAAGTATAGCTAATGGAACACAATGCACGGGATTCAATTCCCAGCTATTATTGAACAAAATATGTGATCCTAAATAGCGTTGCAAAAAATGATAATTTGATATCGGCAGGCCATAGAGTGCGTTGCCCTGAATCTGTTTGGATATCATGGTAAAAGTCGCAGACCATTTTTCCAGATTAACATACCGAAAAAGAAGAAAAAAAATATTCATGTTAAAAGTTTTAAATCGTATATGTATGTATATATGTATCATCTATCTACACACACACACACATACACACAGACGCACACACATATACGCACACACATGAATGTATATATATATATATATATATATATATATATATATATATATATATATATATATATATATATATGAGGGCCTCCGCATCGAAAAGGGGTCAAGCGACACCACGGCCGTTTTGCTGATTTACACCATATAGCACTATTTACGCCCTTCCTCTATCAGTTGGAAGTGGAGAAGACCCCCTTACCACACTGGCAATAGGGTTGAAAGTCGTATTCAGTACAACATTGCTGTATCCGAAAGGGCGTTCAGGTGCCTTGGCTCAGGCATTTGTCCACATCGAAAGGGTATCATCTCCCGTTCAGTGAGTGAGGCTGGTTTGTGGGAGGGCTAGTGGTGGTGGGGTTTAAGCGGGGTAGGGAGTTCAGCCAATCAGCGCGCGGTAGGCGCGTGACATTCTGTGCTTGGTGCGTGACGTGGCGCGCTGTGAGTGGCCTGGAGCCGCTCGACATCTTGTATCCCTTTAGTTGTGTTTACAGAAATTACTATTGCTATTATTTTTATATTACTGTATTATTATTATGCTGTTTTGCTCACCGTCATTAATTTTCTACTAATAGTACCAATATTAATATTGGTATTAATGTTATAATATGTGACAGGAGAAGCATTCAGAGTTCAGCAAAAGTGAACATTATGCAACTGTAATAACATAATATCGAGTATATTATTATACTAGCCGCAAAGCCGCCCTCCGGGCGGACTTTTTGGCTAGCTCCTGCGGAGGGCTATTGGTGGCCTTCGGCCCACCACCTGTGTTTGGTGGGCCTTCGGCCCACCAAACATGGACTCTCCAGATAGCCCCTTCTAACTTTCCTGAAATCATGGATGTAGAATGTATGTATTCCCCCACCCATTCACTCACCCATTACCCATCACCCCCACCCATTCACTCACCCATTACCCCATCACCCCCCACCCATTCACTCACCCATTACCCATCACCCCCCACCCATTCACTCACCCATTACCCATCACCCCCCACCCATTCACTCACCCATTACCCATCACCACACACCCATTCACTCACCCATTACCCATCACCCCCCACCCATTCACTCACCCATTACCCATCACCCCCCACCCATTCACTCACACCATTACCCATCACCACACCACCATTCACTCACCCATTACCCATCACCCCCACCTATTCCTCACCCATCACCCATCACCCCAAACCCATCACCCCCCACCCATTCAGTCACCCATCACCCCACACCCATTACCCATCACCCCACCCATTCACTCACCCATTACCCATCACCCTACATCAAGGTTTCCTCAATTCTCGCAACCCACTTTTTTTCACAATTTTCGCTAATAGGCTGCTAAAAACAAAAAACAAAAAAAAAAAAAAATCGGATCATCTCATAAGTGGGCTTATGACCTTCCCCTGGTCAACCTGATTCCAAAAATGTGCCATATGAGGTGTTTGCGTCCACGGGGGGCGGAACCTATACCCACAAACACACACACACAGACAGACAGACACACTTTCGCTTATATTATTATAGATATTATTTTTCAACATTTCCAATATTTTTCATGAAATTCATAATCGTCAAGTGACGAGCTACATTTTGATACCAAAATGAGCACTGTACGTCAATTAGAAACGAAGTTACAGTTGCCACCACTTTGTTGAACTTTGACCGCTCCTCCTGTAAAATTTTATTTTTGGCGCTTAACCCCCTTTCGATGCGGAGGCCCTCATATATATATATATATATATATATATAATATAGTATATATATTAGGGTACGCCGTAGGTCCAATGAAAAGTGAAATATAGATTATTTCGAATTTGGCAGGGTGTTTTCTTATTTAAATTGAATTTTAAGGGTGGTTTGTCCTCTTCAACTTTTTGGTTTGAGCACTTCTTGCTATGCAAAAAGGGACTTTTATATTTATATGCAAAACATAGCTTAGCCCCGCTAAAGTAACGGCTTCATTTGCACCTATCATCAATTCTTGATCGTCTTTTTCAGGATGGCTTCTCCTTGTAAACCAAGTGGGTCGAAGCCCGCAACTAGACAGAGCTCTGGATCCAAGTTGGCCGCCTTTGTTGGCGGTGGACGAGTTTGCTGAGAGTGAGGTGCCTACTTATCGCGGCGTGATGAAGAGGGGAATCCTTCTCCAAGAACTCAGCGGCATCCGGGAGGGTGTTGACAAGCGGGGGTACCCAGTGAGAGACATTGCGAAGGATCTGACCCCCATGGTGCTTGCCCAGTGGAAGAAATCAAACGCCCAGTTTGCCCCTCCAGTGGTTGTTATTGCCCGGGCCCGTGACCAGAAGGATAGATAATTTTTGGAAGAAGGTTAGTGAAGTGGTGAGAGACAGAGCAGCTAAAGCAGTAAAGGAATTCGTGGAGAAGAATATGGACAGGGTGTTTGACATAACGGCCTGCCCTCACATGATCTTCCTCTGCAAGGACCAGGAATCCCACTGCTCCAACCCCCAGCTGTGCCACGCGAGAGCACACGTGCAGTGTGACGCCCCCTGGCCAGCAAAGTCCCTACTTTAGACCTGGAGTGGCTGTACTACCAGAGGATCAAAGTTGGGGAGGAGAGTGCAATGATGATGACAGGGGTAGACAAGAATGAGACGCATAGACAAGTGAAAGCAGCGATCCGATCCTGGTCAAGCCCCGCACGAGGTTCCGGAGGTCTCTATCCACACTGAGAGCACCGAAAGAGTCGTGAAGCAGGTGTCAGAGGCTGCGGCAGCAGTGGTGGGGCAGCAGGCCAGAGACGGGTTCATCCGGGCCCTCGGGCCCACCACCGGGAGACCATGCCCTGTTTCAGTCTAAAAAGGACATGATGGAACCGTTCTATGCCAACGAAAGAGGCTGTGACACTGTGATGGTAGTTCCCTGATGAAACAACTGAATCAGAAAGAGCTTACCACGCTAGTCATTTGGAACTATATTGGTGCAGATGCAAAAACGGGACAACCGGACACTGCTACTCATTTAAGCATTATTCGATAAGGGTGCAATATAAAATGCGAATTTTGCATAGTAAAATTTGCTCAAATGCAAAAATGGAATTAGATAAAATCGTCTTAGAAATCCATTTTACATAGGAAATTGGCATGCCAAAGTTGAGAAAAAGAATTTTTGTTATACGGCGTACCCTAATATATATATATATATATATAATATTATATATATATATATATATATATATATATATATTATATTATATATATATATATAATATATATATATATATATATATATATATATATACTATTCTAAATTTTGGAATTAGATAAAATCGTTTAAATCCATTTTACATAGGAAATTGGCATGCCAAAGTTGAGAAAAAGAATTTTTTGTTATAGGGCCCGTACCCAAATATATATATAATATATATTATATATATATATATATAAAATATATATATATATATATATATATTATTATATGTATAGTATTATATATATATATAATATATATATAGTATATAATATATATATATAATTTAATATTTATTATATATATATATATATATATATATATATATATATATATATATATATATAATATATATATATAATATATATCATTTAGGGTGCCAATAAAAAAACGAAAGTTGGATTTTTTTGAGCGGCCCTTAGTGCAATACTGTGGGGTGGTGAGAAAACAACGTGTGTAAAGTTTGAGCGCAATCGAAGTATATTTAAAGGTGGCGCAGGTCGATTTTTTGTTCCACCTATAGACTCCGATAGGGACTACAAGGAAGGACATCGTCTCTGGGGTTTTGTTGGAAATATTGAAGCCTTTTGAGACCCCCCCTTTTCCTCCAGCTGGGCTGCTGGTCCCCCTCGCTCTTCAAAGCGAGTATCGCCCCTCTAGGGGCGGGGTATCATGGTTCCCCAAGCACTCATTGTCTTCCGCTTGGCCGGGGAAGGGAAGCCTTCGATGTTCCTGGCTGTTGTTGATGGTGCCTCTCGACGACCTGCAAGAGGAATTGGCGCTGATCCTCGTTCTTCGTCAGGCTGAGGTTGAAGGACTGGAACAGCGCCACCCCTCGCTCCGCCGTGTCTTTGGTGACGTGTAGGCTCGCAAACGCGCCGGGGACGCCGCGACGAAACCCTGTGTCACTCGGCCCTCCTCCGGCTCCTTCGAGAGGAAACGCCCTCTCCCCCCGACGGCGTCGAGGAGGGCGCCGGACGCCTGGCTTCCGAACGACGCTACGTGGACGAGGCGAGGCGGGCGTCGGAGACGGTGATGCGCTTTGGCGGTTCCTCGGATCCTTTTTCCCGCTGCATCGCTTCCCCAGTGCCTTCTTCTCGGCGGTTGGCAAGCGGTGGTCGAAGAGAGCCATGGCGACCAGTGGCTCGCTCAGGTACCAGAAGTGTCAGGAGAAGGTCTTCACGCACGCCTTGCCGATCTCAGCGTCGTGGAAGTCGCGGAGGTCGGCGGCCAGTTTCAAGTCATTCGCCGCGCGAAGGCGGCCACGGGCGCCTCGAACCAGCGGGTCACGTAGACCTCAGCGACGAAGAGGTTAACCGGCGGAGGCTGGACAGCTCGCGCGGCGAGCAAGCTCCCCTTTTGGGCGGCGAACAGCGTAATCTTCGCCGCGTAGATGGCACGTGCCATCCAGCGCGCGCGGTGCATGGCGCCCGTCGCCGGAACTTCACCTTCGGGACGTCGCCTTCGCCACCAGCAGGACGATAAAGAGCTCCACATCTCCTTGTAGTCGTCCCGCGGGGGCTGTGTTGAACAGCGCGGCCCACTCCTGCAGAGTGTGTCCCGCTTGTTCAGGAGGGTGGGCGGCAGCTCGTCGGGCGTTGGCGGCTCCGCTGGCTCTGGTCGATGAAAGCCCACCGTTCCTTGAATCGGTTGAAGACGCCGATGTCGGGGACCCGACGACGGCCCATGCAGATAGAAGAACGCCTTGTCCAGCACCAGCTCGTGTACATGGTGGGCCCGGGAGGCGAGGCTTAGCAGACGCCGACCAAGCTTCTGCTCCAGCAGGGTGCGGCACCGGCGAGGGCTCCAGTGTTGGCGGCGGTGTATCGAACGACATAGCCACCACACGCTCTGCGAGCCCCCAGTCGTCGAGCGTTTCAGCCACGGCGCTCGCCATCGCCTCTCCAGTCCCACTTGCCACTTGGGAACGCCGATGAGCTTCTGGACGCCGTCGCCGGAAACGAGGATAGCCAGCCGATCCACCCGCGTACCGTCGCAATCCGGCAGGATCTTCCCGTCCCCGTGAACGGTTTAAAAGGCCCTGTCAGGGACGAAGGTTGTCATGACTTCCGCGGCCAGCTGGGATCGGTAGCCGGCGCGAGCCTGCCGGATGCTCTCGCATTCGGATCAGCTCCCCGAGGATTGTGGCCGAGGCTACTGGCGGTCGCCGCGACGATGCGGAGCGCTTTGCGGTCGCTCACGCCGGTCCCCGGTCGAGGGCGCTCGCTAACTCCTGGGAGAGCACGACCTGGACCAGACCCGGGGTTTACTGTGACTGTGGGCTGTGAAGTCGTCGCTTCGGAGGGCTTGCAAACCCGGGCGGCTCACGGTAGCAGCCCCCGCCGCGTGCCGAACTGGACTCAACCGAGGAGGAGGAGGTGGAGGACGCGAGCACCGCGCGTTTTGTCCAGCTGCGACGTCGAGGCTTCTCGTGATCGCTTCTCTGCCGCCACTGTCATCTCCCGGCGCTGAACTCGGCGCCCCAGCACCCTGTCAGCTCCCTGCATGATCTCTCGGCGACCCTTCTCGCGTTGCGCCGCTAGGAACTCGCGATCAGCCGGGATCGTCATCAGGGTCATCGCGTCGGCCCTGGGCGACGTCGAAGAGGTCGCAGAGGGCCTCTTGAAACTCTTCCTCCTTTTGTCTTGTTCGTCGCTCTTCCCTTGCTCTTCACGAGCGCCTTCCAGTCCTTGAACAAGACCTCCACCTTGCGAACGGCGCTTTTTTGCCGTCTCATTGGGATCCTCGCGGTCTCCCAGAACCTTTGCACCTCTTGGACAGTGGCCGCGGCGCTGGTGGCGACGGTTTTCTTTTCCACGTTGTGGAAGTAGAAAGCCCGCTTGAGCACGTCGCCACGAGAGGGGACTTTGGCTCCGAGGATGGTGTCGGGGTTTGGCTGTCCCACCAGCCAAACAGTCGTAGCTGTGCGTGAATGATCGATCCATTCTGAAAAAGAAATGGGTGATTTAGAACCCTAGCCTTTCAGACTTCGGTACAGGTATAATCTCATAGAAAAACATAGTACAGGTTTCAATTCACTTGCGCCCCCTCTAAATATAGACCGATTCGCTTTAAATTGTGCATGAGAGGTTTTCTCTATTACTGCACGTATCCCACCAAGGGCCGTTCAAAAATATCAAGTTTTAAATCTACCCATATGCGCTATTGGCACCCTAAATGATTATATATATATATATATATATATATATATATAATATAAAATATATATTAGAGAGAGAGAGAGAGAGAGAGAGAGAGAGAGAGAGAGAGAGAGGGGAGAGAGAGAGAGAGAGAGAGAGAGGGGGAGAGAGAGGAGAGAGAGAGAGAGGGGAGGAGGAGAGAGAGAGAGAGAGAGAGAGAGAGAGAGAGAGAGAGAGAGAGAGAGAGAGAGAGAGACCACTGAAGGTGTTTAACATTTGAAATCCATTGGGATCGGCGATCACGTGGTGTGCAATGCCGGGATTGTGTAGCACCGGGAGTACGCACAAGCCCGCGTGCGTCCAGCTCGATCCACGTTATGGCCGTGTTACACGGTCACTTTTTCGGGCATATTTTGGTATTTTGCTACCAGTTAATGCCTGATACCGGCCGGCATCTCTTGGTAGCAAACGCGGAGTCGCGCATGATCGTCCTCTTGCCACCAGTACTGGCATCTGTGTTTACATCGAACTACACGTTTCACTGAAATAAAGAGAAATGACCAATCTTGGGTGGTTAAGAGATGCTGTAGCATCTCTATATGATATGTTTAGGAAAAATAAGTGTTGTATATAGGGAATATAGCTGTATAATTTTGTATAGTAATAGTAATATGGTGTAGATGAGAGGTGAAAAATAAAGATGAGAGGAGAAAAATAAAGTGTTCAGTAGAGTAGGGTAGGACAATAAATAGGTTGTTACTCTCTCTATATACAAGACACGCGTATAATATGGTACATGCGTGCTATTTAGATTTTTTTTACGTGTGATTTAGATATATAGTTAAGTTTTGAGTTGTTGATGAGAAGCTATGACGAAAAATGTTGATAAAAACAGAGAAATGTAATAGGCTGCGTGTGTTTTTACTATAGAAACGGGGTTAATATGATGTGTGTTATTTGTACTTGATTTAGGAATACAAGTAAGGTTTTTAGTGTTTTATTTATGGTTATCAAGGGAAATGTGAAGAGGGAAGTACATTTTATATGATAGTGGTGTCCATTCAAATTTAAACCCGCGTCACTGCCCCCCGCCTGGACAGTTTTACCAATTTTTTACCAAGTGGAGAAACTTTCCCTGTTTTAAGCTGCTTCCACAATGAGACTCAATAAATTGATTTATTATTAGCGCGTTTTCACCTATATTTGTCAGTAATAGCCGTATTATTTTGAATATTAGCAAGTCTTCTTGCACGATCCATTGTGTTTGTTTTGGTCGCGGGTCCCGGAAGATGCCAGTAGAAGCAGAGTAAATAAGATAGAAGATCTTAGCTACTCTGGTAGGAAGATCTCGTAGCCGAAACGCCGTGTGACAACACGCGCACTTTTTGCCACCACTACGGGTATCTTTTGGTAGCAAAATACCAAAATATGCCGGAGAATATCGCTCGTGTGACACGGCCTTTATGAATTCCACGTCAGTGATCCAGATAGTCGCGTGATGGCCTCGCTCTCTGACCTGCCGGCGGCGAAAAACTAACCATTTGCCCCCAAACACATGGATGAAGAAACCTGCAAAAAACTGGCCATTTCCCCAAAAACACATGGATGAAGAAACCTGCGACTCGACTGCGGCTCGAACAACCCTGCCATCGGAGGCCCCACAGTAGCTAGCTATTCTGGATACGAGTACTTAGTGTTCCTCGCAGCATTGATCCCTGGAGTACGGTGTGCAAGCAAGAACTAATCACTTCGTCTCAACAAACAGAATATTGAAGTTATTTCTGATTCTCCTGATTATTGAACTGATTAAGAAATTAAAGCAACTAACTTATTTAGAAAAACAATGGAAATACATGATATTACGTACCACAGCATACATTAAACCTTCGTACCAGAGCTTTTAGAATACTGTCATCAAGAATAAGGTAATCACGACGGTAGGAAGTTGTATGCTGTACTAGATTTGACTTGCCTCATGCGCTATCAATGTTGGAGTTCGAGAAAAGACGAAAGATGATGATTTGCCACTGTAAAGTAAAATCCCGTTTTTAAGGCTCTGTGTATTGCCAATCTCTCGTATACTCCCTATGACTTTCTGTCTGACATTTCTTAGGATATAAGTTGAGAACAATAGGAACGCGAGAGAGAGAGAGAGAGAGAGAGAGAGAGAGAGAGAGAGAGAGAGAGAGAGAGAGAGAGAGAGAGAGGAGAGAGAGAGAGAGAGAGAGAGAGAGAGAGAGAGAGAGAGAGAGAGAGAGAGAGAGAGGAGAGAGAGAGAGGAGAGAGAGAGAGAGAGAGGAGAGAGAGAGAGAGAGAGAGAGAGAGAGAGAGAGAGAGAGGAGAGAGAGAGAGAGAGAGAGAGAGAGAGAGAGAGAGGGAGAGAGAAGAGAGAGGAGAGGAGGGGAGAGAGAGAGAGAAGAGAGAGAGAGAGAGAGAGAGAGATGAGAGGAAGAGAGAGAGAGAGAGAGAGAGAGAGAGAGAGACGAGAGAGAGAGAGAGAGCAGAATTAGAGAGAGATGAGAGAGATGAAATGAGAGAGAGGAGATGACGAGAAGAATAGAGAGGGGAATTAAAGATGCTTCACGGGATAACAATTGACTTGATGAAATAAAATACATTTACGTATTTAGATCTTTTCGGATGAAATTAATTCCCTATATGAAAGCAAATGAAGATCAATTAGCAAACCTAACATAAACACTGGTATCGTTTCATTTTAACGACCGAATAAAATTAAAGTTTCAATACCACTCGAAATGGACAAAAATTAAGTTTCCAGGAAAAAGAAAAAATAACTGTGCAAGCACTAACTAAGATCAATTATATACTTCATTACAACGAACACCAAATGTAAACAAAAACCACACAGACTCACATGGAACCACAGGATGAACAAACACACACACACTCACGCAACACGACAAAAACAATACCAACACCATACACTAACACGCCAATAAAAGGTAGACCCTCACCAAACGATCACCAAACACACCACACAACACACCAACACCACCAACACAACACACACACAACCACACAACAACACACACATACACACACACATACACCGTCTTCATATAAATCAGGTAGATTCCCTGGTCTGAGTGCTCAGATGTATTCACTGCAATACTTTGTGTGAACCAATCTAATCCTCCACGTCTTCACTCTGCTCTTGATGTTCCTGTTTATAGTAGGTATACATTGCTCTTCATCTTCATGTTCCAAGAGGCGTGATAATCATCAATACCTGTAGCGTGATTGATGGAATTCGGGGCTCCAGGAAGTAAAATCAAGACCAGGATGTATGTATGGGAAAAGGTCAATCTATAGCTCAACGATCTTCACATTCATATATTTTATTTTAATTTATAAATTAAGTAATGACATTCAACAATATCTCCTCAAAGCTCTTCTGTTACTTCTGTGTCATTTATATTTTTTTTACTCCTTCTCCGTACTAAAGCAAATATCCAATGGAATATTTTGTTTTGTCTTGGAGCGACGTTAATCGAAAAATTAGCCTCATGTTTTGGCATTACCGTCCCAAAAGATTGCTGTCATTTAACATTTTTTTCTATTTTCATTAAATATTTTGTATACTATAGGTAGGCTGGCAATGATTTGTTTACATATGACGTAAAAGCACGTGGGTAGCTCATTTATACTATTTTTTCCCTTTTTTTTTTGGTTTTGCTGTATTATTTTGTCTCCGAAGAAAAAGAAAAACTTTGAAAACATAATAAAACAGTAGAACAAAAAACAAAAAAATAATAAAGCATAATAAAACTTTGACGGTCGTTTCTGGAGTTTCGTTTTTGCCTAAGATAATTTCATTCAAACTCCTACTACTCTGGCAATTCTTTTCTGATTTGCATCAGTTGTTTTTCTATTTGCAAGCTGACACTCTTTTCTAAGTTTTGGACTGGTCAAACGTCTGGAAAGTCGAATATCTGATTTTATATTGAATTTCTATATTGTTTATGTTATTACGTGGGTGAAAAAAAAAACATTTTGAAAATCGAGCAAAGCATAACCAATGAACCTACACCAGAAAAAAACAGTCCAAGTTTGGCACTATCCCTAATATTTTTCATAACAAAATAATCAAGGCAGAACTCCTAAAAGCTAGTGACTAGTAGCAATATGAATAATTGACTAAAATCGCGGACAAATTCAACTGAATTATTTTTAATTTATGTATTTATTTATATAATTTAATGAAACTTTATCTGTATAATCACAATCATGTGCAAAACTTTCAGTAAAAAAATGAGCATCTTAGCTCAATTAGGGGAAAGAGTTGTATCGTAAGCAGAGTGACGTCCTTAAGCAGACGAATAACACACTCAAAAGAAAAGTGAAGCAACGTTTCTTTCATCAATACCTATCCAATTACGTAAAAAAAAGCAATTATGAAACATAGTTGTAGTAGTATTATTAGTAGTATTTTTTAGTTATTATCATTATCATTATTACTATTATCATCATTATCAATCATTATTACTATTATCATCATTATCAATCATTATTACTATTATCATCATTATCATTATTCTCATTAATATCATTATTATTATCGTTTTATCGTATTATCATCACTTATTAATATTATTACTATCATGATTAGTATTACTATCATAAGCATTATCATCACTATAATCAGTAGTAGTGCTATATTTAGTAAATTAGTTGTAGTGTTAGATGTATGTGGTTATTGCAGTGGTCGATGAAGAGGTAGTGGAGGTGGTAGTGGCTGTAGCGCTGGTAGTTGTACTGAGTAACTACAACAACAACAAGAAGAATACAAGCGATAACAAAGATATGAGCGAGAGAGAGAGAGAGAGAGAGAGAGAGAGAGAGAGAGAGAGAGAGAGAGAGAGAGAGAGAGAGAGAGAGAGAGGAGAGAGAGAGAAGAGAGAGAGGAGAGAGAGAGAGAGAGAGAGAGAGAGAGAGAGAGAGAGAGAGAGAGAGAGAGAGAGAGAGAGAAGCAGCAGCAGCAGGAGAAAAAAGAGAGGATGGAAGGAAGGAAGGAAGGAATCAGAATAGATATCGATAAAAACTGAATGTCGAGACAAACTGTTTGAAGGAAAGGGAAGATCGGCGAGTATGAGAGGAAGGGAGAGTGGGAAAACAGGAGGACATGATTATGAGGTTAAGATAGGAAGAGAATCAAGAGATGGTTGAAACTTGGTCGTTGTCAAGACGGAAAGACGAGGTTAGAAGGTAGTGTGCGGTGTCTTGTATACTGTTGGGCTAAGGATGACTGTCTGTAATGCACTGTCTGGAGTTCATATATAACAGTTACGAATGAGTTATATCAGGAAATATATTCTCAACTACTGAACAAACCTTGTCAAATATTATCCCCTTGAAAATTCTGAAAACCACTATTCACATTTTGCTTCCTGCTAATGTAAAATGCGAGAACAGTATTTCAGTATATTTGCTGAAGCTTCAGATCGCGAGCTCCGGTGCATTCATCGGTAAACAATAAGAATGTCAACAAATGCATAGATGGAGAAGAATTAACTGCAATTCCCATGCTGCAACGGTTCATGATTATTGTTGAAGTTAAACTCTGATTTCGGATTATCAAACATTTCTATCCTCTTGATAAGAAGAGCGGAAATCCGATATTTCTTCATTCATGTGACTCTCGTACAGACGATGTAGTTTTAAAGGTACCGTAACCTGACGATCCTGATAAATCATATACATTTACATCGGTTCACCAAATTAATATATGACATAGTTCACACAAAAAGATATATTTTGATTTTTCGGAAGCATAGAAGCATAGTTGTTAAAAGTAAAGCATATTGTTACTTAAGTTGCATTTAGATCACAATGTGGTAGATGCTAGAATGGCTGGCGACTGCGTTGGCAACTTTCCGTCCCTCACAGCTGGCCACGGCGTGCCGAGTGACGAGACAGACAGGAGCAGCATGCAAGTCATGTCAATAGTGTTACAAAAAGGCGTATTTGTCACGAGCCTGGCTATACACTGGCATATGCGTATCAATACCTTATTCTTTTCAACAACAAAGAAAGCTCTCGTGTGTGTGTGTGTGTGTGTGTGTGTGTGTGTGTGTGTGTGTGTGTGTGTGTGTGTGTGTGTGTGTGTGTGTGTGTGTGTGTGTGTGTGTGTGTGTGTGTGTGTGTGTGTGTGTGTGTGTGTGTGTGTGTGTGTGTGTGTGTGTGTGTGTGTGTGTGTGAAAGAGAGAGAGAGAGAGAGAGAGAGAGAGAGAGAGAGAGAGGAGAGAGAGAGAGAGAGAGAGAGAGAGGAGAGAGAGAGAGAGAGAGAGAGAGAGAGAGAGAGAGAGAGAGAGAGAGAGAGAGAGAGAGAGAGACGAGAGGAGAAGAGGAGAGAGAGAGAGAGAAGAGAGAGAAGAGAAGAGAGAAGAGAGAGAGAGAGAGAGAGAGAGAGAGAGAACTACCTTAAGATAGGTAGCACACGACAGTGCACTTTGGGCTTTAGTTATATGTATGTTTAAAAAAAAAAAAAAAAAAAAAAAAAAGAGAGAGAGAGAGAGAGAGAGACCAAGCTAATTAGACATAAATAAAGAAAGTGATGAATCATAGCAGATTAAATAGATGTTGACGTATTGACGTATTTCCACACTTTGCACGCCAATTAAGTTTGTAATGGCCTAAAATCGGACTCCTAAAAAGAGCTCACCCATAGTACTGTAAAGTGAATAGCTAGGAAAATACAGTCCCAGTGCAAAGTATATACATGTAGATTATACACTGTGATTCACTCGTCCATTAGGAAGATTTTATGTAGAGTCGAGGGAGGGAAAATTGAGGCATCAGCGGGCCAGATCACAAGTACAATGACTGTGAAAATTGGGATAGTATTGGTAACAATGAAAACTACAGAAGTGTCATACTAAAAGAAGCTTCTCTCTCCGTTGGGTTCATTTCATTACAACCGTATTTTTATGTCTTCATATCACTATTTACGGGTCACGGACCGTCACTATTTACGTGACGGGTCACGTCAAGAAGTCTTACGGCGGATTGGCATAGCCCACGGTGTTATGGACTCGCTCAGCGGGAGTATTTGGCGTTGTCGGTACCTGTGCAGGAGGACAAAGATCCGGATCTTCAAGTCGCTTGTGATCCCTGTCTTACTCTATGGTTGTGAGACATGGACACTAAATAGTGACTTGAAGAGACGAATCAATGCCTTTGGTAATAAGTGTATTCGCAGAATCATGGGGTATCGCTGGGATGATTACGTGTCAAATCAGCGATTGCACCGTGAGACTGAATCGAGGCCTATTACCTGCATAGTCCGTCAGCGCCAACTTCGGCTATATGGGCATGTGGCACGCTACCCTGAAACCGATCCTTCCCATCGGGTTGTATCTGTAAGAGACAATCCGGCGTGGAGGAGGCCAAGGGGGCGCCCACAAGGCTCGTGGCTGGGGCAAGTTGATGTTTCTTGTCGAGAGTTACTTGGTATGGGAAAGGAGCCTGCATGGAAACTCGCGCGTGGTGACCCCAGGGAGTGGCGTCGTAGGGTGGGCGAGGCGACGCGCCCCCCGGCGTATGCCCCCAATGATTGATTGATATCACTATTTAGCTGGATGTGAAGGTGATTATGTCAGTGTAACTCTGATATGTAAAGAATCTGAGGTTGTATTATCTTCGTATTTTCCCCGAGATATTAGTATATCTACTCCTTTTGAGTTATGAAACCATTATCTCTGTAGCAATTGAGGATCGTGGATTCGTAAACTACACGCTTGCACGAGTTCTTTACTAAATAGACCTGTTTCCTCTATTTGTGCCAGTAAACGCTAGAGAATCTTCAAGCCTCATAAAATAGAGCAGTGACGTTTATTTTATTTTTTTTATTAGTATTTTTGATGATACAGACGATTAAAGTAAAAATAAAAAAACCATTGGCGCCATATTGCGATTTTACAGACTCGCGCGCTGCTACATAACATAACCCTCACCGAGACCTTATCAGTCTATCACCCCCAATGTAACACTAGCACTCTGAATGTCTATTACTTTTATTAGCTTGGAGCACCCCTGCCATTGTAGCTGTAATTTATAAGGAAGAAGCGCATAGACAGGGGCAAGGGGCGTAAAGGCAGAAGAAACAAGTGCCTGTTCTGTTATTACAGCTCTAAATAGAGAGGTCCAAGGAGTCAGCACTGAAATACATAGGTAGATATATACTATCATAGGAGAACAGATAGACTGAGACATTCATATAGGTGAATTATATATGGTATGGCCTCCTTTCCTCACATCAACACACCATCCACCTGTCCTAACCCTCTCACCTGCCTCCCGCCATACAACACTCCCGCCACACTGTCAACTCCATTCAGTCACCCTTCATTCATTATTTTACATATCTATCATAACAAAAGAAAAGGTTAAGAAAAGAAGCTAAGAAAAAAGAAAAGCTAAGGTTAAGGTAGGCTAAGGTTAAGGCCTTGTTCGTTTACACCCCTTGTGCCACAACTTCCAGAGTTGGCCAGATTACTTTTATTATTTAAGATTATAGAGATGTTTTTTTTTTAAACGGATGACTCGGGGATTATTTACAACAGATACAAACTCTATAGTGTTTCTTACTATACAGATCTTACTCGTGTATATGGAGATGATATTGGTGGTGGTGGCGGGGGGGGGGGGGGGGGGCTTCATTACACGATTCCTAAAAACATTCCCCTTCCCCATTGCTTATTTATATACAGGTGCTCCATTTCCTATTTCATTCCACTACTACGTACTCTAGAACAGGGTAGAACCAAGTACTATTCGTTGCATGAGTTTTCCTCTTTTCACTCTTTTCTTTCAATGCCAAATAGCTCAGTGAAGCCTCCCGCTTTGGGTCAATTTTACAATGTCTTCGGATTCTCTGCTCGAGTGAACTAGCTGCATGTCAACAACACACCCACTCCCTGGCATTCCTCTTGTATTCATCTTACTAATGCATATCCACTTCATCTCATTCCTTGGTATACTATGGAGTCTCTCTCTCTCTCTCTCTCTCTCTCTCTCTCTCTCTCTCTCTCTCTCTCTCTTCTCTCTCTCTCTCTCTCTCTCTCTCTCTCTCTCTCTCTCTCTCTCTCTCTCTCTCTCTCTCTCTCTCTCTCTCTCTCTCTCTCTCTCTCTCTCTCTCTCTAACACATATCTCTCGCACATATCACAAAATTTAACATTAAGGTAGATATTATCTGCACAATAGTCCTCATATTGCTGACAAAAAAATATTTAGTGGAAAGATTCTCAAGAGAGATTTGAGGAACATTTTCAAACTCACAATAACAATCTTCATGGCGATAGAAGCTCCACACATTGCCAGGCTAAGGAATACAACAGGCAAGATCATTATTACAACCCTATTTATCGTGCCTGAGTGGCGTCCTTCGCTCAGCAGTGCTCAGCTTGCTTGGCGATAGAGGCTCGATAAAACCCTTATTAACGCATATGTTATTAACCTTATAAGCTTCCTTCCACTTGGCAGCTTACTCAGGTTCATAAGCTTTCATCTCCCGGGTAGTGGGAGTCACGCACCGCCACCAAGGCAGAGGCGCACCAACGCACCCACACTATCCATTGGCTTTGTTTATCCCAATATGTTTCCTCCTCTCAGCAATATCGCCTTAAAGCCTAGTTCCCAAGCAATGGTGGGGCACTCTTGGTCTTGCGTCGCCCACCTGCCATCGCGGTGCCGGCTATCACCATTCTCTCAAGCCAAGGGCAGAAATATAACGAATTATATGTATTGCTGCGGCTCTAGTAGATTGTTCTCAAACATACGAAAGTATAATTTTGGTGACAATAATAAAAGCACACATGAATGCACACACACAGACACACACACACGAGAAAAACACCATTTACAATATTGAATATAATATCTTTCTAATAAACCTTTTACATGCGATGCGCATTCACTTTGGAGCAGATAAGAATATATATTTGACATTAATTCCAGAGAAAAACACGTATGCAAGAAACAAACTCGGTCTACGAACAATACAATGGATATACAAAAGGCCGAATCCTCTCTCCGTATTCACTCATCCTCCTCCATAGTGCCAAAGAAAATTCATTCCGGACCCGAACTTTGAAACCTTTTTCAGCCTAGTCTTTGATAACCCGTGAGTCTGAGGGAACAGCTAATCCAAGGGCTGGGGAGGAGAGTGGAAAGAAGGCGTCAAAGGAATGGAGGATTGGGAAGGGAAGATACAATGAGATGGACGGCGGGAGGATCAAGAAGCTGCGAGGTGGCAAAAAGTGAGTGAGAAGGGATTTTTTTCTGTTCTATAAAATAAGATAAGATATACGACAATGTTAGGCAGAATACTTGGTCGGGGGAAGATTCTTACGGGAAGGATTTGGTACGAAAGAGCTGGATACAAGAGTACATATGTGTAAGATTTAGAAAATGAACAAAAGATGAAGTTGGAAATGGGATGAAAGCAGCAAAGGGAAAACAAATTAGAGAAAAAAGTTGAAGGAAAACGAGAGTTGATTCAAAGAGTAACTGAAAAAAAGGCGAGAAAGAAATAGGAGAGGTCCCAGCGAGGAGGAAGGAGAGGAAGAAAGGAAGAAGGTGAATACCTGGTCTGTGGCGGCAAGAGGATAGCAAAAGAGATATAAGGTAGCACAGGGGCACCATGAGGAAAAATCCTGACTGCATAATTTTTAGATAAGAAGCGAGGCGGCGCTCCCACAATACATGGACGGGACATGAAAATGACGGGAACTGCAGTGGGAACATGAATAAACTTTGTGGAATTCTTATGCTCGGAGCCTTTCATGACGCATCAGCATTTGGTCTCATGAGTTTTTCAAAAATATTTCAAATAAAGTAAAATAGTACTTGTAACAGTAATTCATATATATTCATTTTTATACCACAACATTTTTCATGATATGTGGAAACTCCTTTATCTTTGGCTATCAATTTTACTTTATTGCAGCTGCTTTTTCGGCTATGAAAAAAATATGATTCGTAGTAGATAAGTATTACAAAACATACGATGGCTCAGTGACAATCATCAAGAGCTTAATAAAATAGAGTAGGAAAGCATTAAAGTTTTTCAGGTTCAAGCGAAAGTGATTCCTTGATATTACTGTTCATTTACCGCTTAACTAATGAGCTCCAAGCCTCTCATTGCAAACGAGACTAAGGCAGTAACGCTACTAATTCAGAGTTTCTTTACGGCTGAACCTAACAACCTAAACGATAAATATAGCACCACACACACATAAAGAGAGAGAGAGAGAGAGAGAGAGAGAGAGAGAGAGAGAGAGAGAGAGAGAGAGAGAGAGAGAGAGAGAGAGAGAGAGAGAGAGAGAGAGAGAGAGAGAGAGAGAGAGAGGAGAGAGAGAGAGAGAGAGAGAGAGAGAGAGAGAGAGAGAGAGAGAGAGGAGAGAGAGAGAGAGAGAGAGAGAGAGAGAGAGAGAGAGAGAGAGAGAGAGAGAGAGAGAGAGAGAGTACAAGTATATGCATACATACATGCATGTATTCCCAGACTGATGCAAAACAAAAAAACTTATTTTGTTTATTTGTTTTGTTACAACAGAGTATATTTCTATTCTTCTCCCCAGGCGCATTCCTACCTACCCTACTTTTCTTACGAGTATTTTTTTAACGATTTGAACAGTCATAATTATCATTTTATTGTGATTTCCATCCCAGTCCACGAGGCCGTGTTTGGTATTTGCTGGGCACTTTTAGGCTCACTTCAGTTATCACACCTGTCGGTGCCAGAAATGTGGTTCATATTCACTCTTTTCTCCAACAAATATTAAAACCTACTTCATATATTTATTCATTTTTCAACAGACTACTGCAATCCATGAAACCCATCACCAATATTTCTTTCCAATATTTCACACGATAATAATTCAGTTTGTGTTTTTCTTCTTCACAGAAATTTCTCCCTGAGGAGTTTTAATTTCATACTATTCACTTTTATCTGTTTTCCCATTAAATGTACTGGCATGCGAGTACATTTTATTTATTATTGGGTACATATAGGCTCTCTTGTCTCATTCATTTCTGCCAACATTTACACTTTCGTCGTCCTGTAGTAGATGAAATGTTATGAAACAATGTATGCAATATATTATAATGACATCATTACACCTATATCATCATGTGTCTTAAGGGAGCATATAGAGTCTTAGACTAACACTTGATGATTTCATTTGTTTCGTTCGGCCAGAATACTAAGCCAGCTACTCATCAATGAATCCGAACGATTTACCATCACTTTAATAATGTATTGACCAAAACACAACACCAAGGCCTGTTTTTATCTTGGATTATTAGGATCTTCTTCTAACGGCAGAATGATGTCACTCATTACTACTCTCACAAGACTGTGATGCATGTCTCGTTTGTCACGGGGAACACTTCCATATTCCATTAAGTGAAACGCTCCCCTAAATTCGATAGCAAAAAATCCTGGACATGAACTACAAAATATGCGCTCACATGACAACTCAATGGCTCGTTCCTACACCGAAGACTTATAACAAAATCACAAATACTCTCATTCGGTATTTATGTTATTACCCATACGCAAATATTCTTGGCAGACCTACCGCCTACTGGCCTCATGATCGCTGCGGGGAATGTAACCCTTAGTGGGGATGTATGTACATAGTCTGTTAAGGGGACAGATGAAAGTTTGCCATAGAGTTCAGGCTAACTGGCGGGAAGCAGCTTGAAGTCTAATTTGTACACAATACCCTGTCGGGGAGGATGGCTAATAGCCCAGCAGATATGGAACAATTTTGAGTAGAATTGTGCACTTTTTGCTACAAGCACCAAATTTTGCACGATGGTGCCTTTTGATATCCTAAAAAGATATAGCTCTGGAGACATTTGAATAAATGGATGTAAACTTGTTTTTTGGCACTTCTTCCAAAAGGCCATCAATATTTTTTTACGTCTCATATCTCTGCTTCTAAGACAGGTAGAATAATAATTTGGTGTCTAAAAATACATTTTTGAGGTTAAAGAATCCATTGGAAACTAAAAAAAAAAAAACTATAAGTTTCTAAGTTACAAAAAAAAATCTTATTTTTTTTTAGCAAAGTCCACAAATATGTGAGCAAATCATGAATATCATGCTAGAGCCAACTATTCATATACCACAATAACATAACTTAGAACATCTTATGAAAATAAGAAAATATTCTTTGATCGCTTGGGTTATACATATTGTGAGCTATACTACATACATACATAGCATATACGTATATATATATAGCAATTATGGTGAGGGAAATTTTTTGTTCAGTGTTTTAACAGAAAGAGTGTTATGTATGCATTACATGTATATCTAGGGAATTAGAATGTTTGCAGTAGCATTTACATCATTTTTTACCGTATCTACGGCCCAGACATACGATACACAAAAATCCACGGTGACAATACACAGATATTTGTATACAGTTTATTGAATTCTTAGAGTTGCTGCAGTCAGTAATTGTCACATATATCGCTACATTTGCAAAGGGCAGTATACTTCAAACCAGCATTGTAACATTTATAACGCCCTATGCAACCTTTTGTGCAACCACATTTGAACAACTCATGACAAGACTTTGATGCCTCCGGGAGGGTTGTCCACTTTGGTTCCCATTGCTTCTTGGCGTTTCTTGACCATCCCCAGTGGCATGGGTCTGGAAGCTCTGGTGGAGCTACACATGCCTGCCCCCAAATATGTCCTCCCTGATACACTGCTTTTTTATGTGTTCCTTGGGAGCTGCTTGTGTTGGGGGAATATCTTTGTAAACAGCTATTGTCTGGCCACATTCACCTCCATTTGATCACTTGTTCTGTCATTCATAAGTATTACTGTCATACATAAGTATGACAAAACGTAATAATCTTGCCATGTCACACTGTGCAATGTCAGGGTGAGCACAGGAGAGAGCCAGGAAACTTGTTGTGACCATCAAATGTTTGCCAGGTTTGCCAAGCTTTTTTTTCCAATCCCACTAAAGGAGGACACTGTGTCACAGCCATTTATGCTGTGGAACATAGGTAGGCTCCTGGATTTCACTGACCCAAGATATGCAGCCATGTCATGTGGAGAAAGGTAACGGAAGTTCTTTCCCACTCCAAATGCAATCCTTTGCAATGCAAAGAAAATTCCATTCTATCATAAGGTCTCATGCTTAAAATGTTGCCTATGTTTACCTGATAATATGGTTAACTATGATAAAATAGTGCTGAAATTAAGAAAAAAACGTAGTAGTATTCCCTTCTCCTGTCATCAAATATCAGTCATTCAGTCAGTCATTAAGCAGCAATGGGTTAGGATTTTTCACCTCTTTAAAAAAACCCAGAGTATAGCAGCTTACAGTGTGGAGGCCAAGACACCGCCACGGCTCAGGCTCGAGGGAAAGAAGGAGGAGGGAAGGCTAGGCAGGACAACAGCCGCCCACCCAGCACCGCGAGGCGTCAATAGAGTCTGCCCGCCACTAAATACCCCTTAATTTATTCTAGAGCATCAGCCACCCAGGGACTCCGTATTAAGGCCTTACCGTCCCTTGGATACACTACACGGCAGACAATTTCTGAATGCAAGCTTAGATGACATTACAAAATTAAATAAAAAAATCACAATATTGTCACACCGAAAAAGTAGATGATAATGCTGATGATGATCATGATCATGGTGATGAGCATGTGTGTGTGTGTGTGTGTTTTTTTAGTCGGGCTGGAATAATAGAAGTATGCGAGTCTTGAACCCACGATCACCAGGCAAGCGAAAATAACACACAAAGCTTGAATCATGTAATGGAGGCTGATCCGGAGGGGTATCAGGCGCCTGGAGACCGAGGTACAGACACGGTGACCCATCAGTACCGGGTTTTATGATGCTATATGCGTAGCTGTGGTATCTTACACACACACACACACACACACACACACACACACACACACACACACACACACACACACACACATGCACGCACGCACGCACGCACACACACACACACACACACACACGCACGCACGCACGCACGCACGCACGCACGCCGCACACACACACACACACACACACACACACACACACACACACACACACACCTAAGGATTTCCCTCTTGTATATTCTCATAGAAGAGACAGTGGAGGAATGTGAGTAAAAACAAAATACAAACGAAACATACAACAGATAAATTGCAAAAAAGATGAATAAGAGTGATGATTGTGATGGTGAGGTGAAACTTTACAGAGGAAAAAATATATAGATACTGGTATTGATGTTTATGATCATGATGATGTACAGATCTCCAGTCATTGCAGCAGTTTATATTAACATACGAAGTTTCATCCATTACAATTTTTATTTCAATACCATTTTGCTTGCCAAGGACACCTCACAATTTATATATTTCTTCACCAAAATATACATTCGTTCCAAGCTGTGTGCCGACTCGATAACACATGGACGACTTTTTTCCCTAAAATATTATCTAACATCACACTGAAATCCCTCTTCTTGACTTTCACCAACGTTTAAATAATAACCAGAAGTTGGCAAGCCTCTTACGTCTGGATTTACTTGTTTTTTGTATTATTAATATTTCGACCGGGCAAATAAAGATATGATGGAAAGCAGTCCCTCTGTGCTAGGTGCTCACAAAAACAGGCTCGTCTTGCTTTGTAACAACTCTACATTACATATCCTCACAGCCATTACATTTATCACTGCAGAATAGCTTACATGCACATATTGTTCTTAGAAGTTTCAGCGCTGTTTTCATGGGTAACTAAGTCTATCCCATCTTAAGTAACAAAAAAATGCCAGCATTTTAGACGGAATATGAAAGAATACTTTATTTTCCTACCGAAACACGTTATCCTACCTCGCTTCAGTACAATGAGTATCATCGCAGCAATCCTCCCCGTTACCATATTACCCCCACAGTCAAATCTTATGTTGGAATAAAATCATCCGAGTTAATACCACTGAGGTAAGTTTATGTCTTGCACCACTTTGTCCAGTAATCTTTTATCACACATCATCTCTCCTAAAAGAACCATAAAATTCAACCTCGTGACAACAATTCATTACGCCATACAACGTTTCACTCGTACCTACATGAGCGTGGACACTACAGTGTAGTGTGTAAAGACTCTAAGGCAGTGGTTCTTTTCAGAGGCGCAGAACCCTAACGAAAACTTCCGCACACTATCCTAACCCCTTAAATATGGGAAGAAAAAGAAGAAGAATACAAAAAATTTAGAAAAATTGATTAAAAAAATCCAGCGTATATTTGGATAATAAGAGGAATAAAGTCAATTTTAATTCATGCAAAAATGTAAGAAAAATTGCGTCAAAATTCAAGAGTATATATATGGGTAGTAAGGAAGGACTCGTAAGCAGTGGCGTATATAGATCCTTGGAAAGGAGGGGGCACAGGGGTGAATCTATGATTGTTGTTAAGGGTAGGTGGGTGGAGCAAAGTGAGCTACAGCTGGGGGGTCTGAAGACGGGGGCAGGAAATTTTCCTGAAAATCAGGCATTTTTAGGGGCATTGTGAGTCCTCAGAAGGGATATATTGCATTAATGTAATATTCAATGGCAAAAGAATTTTGTTCCTTTGAGACAAAAAGGGGGCCATGGCTGATACACCCCCCTACTCCCTATATACGGAGCTCTGCTCAGAATGGAGAGAGGCAGGTGAACATACACACACACACACACACACACACACACACACACACACACACACACACACACACACACACACACACACACACACACACACACATAACTCTCCCTCCACCGCACTGCTTGAATTAATGTTATTTTCGCATATAATTTACTCAGGTGAATAATCCGGCATTACAATAATAGCAAAATTGCAATGTGTTACGGAGGGCCTCCGCCGAACCCCTGAGACTGAATTAGGGACTGGCTTCTTAACCTGGGTTCGACCGAGCCCCATGGGTTCGGTCGAACCTAGGTTAAGAACCACTGCTCTAAGGTGTAGAGTCTACACCTTAGAAGTCATCACAGTTTCTCAATCATTGTCTTCACACCTTGTATATTCAACATAATGCGACATTTTTCTGACTCCGCACACACAAATTGTACCCTTATGAAAATATAAAGATGAAAAATCCCATTGTACATCCACCCATAACGCTGTCATCCCTTGTAAACGATCACTTTCCCCTCAATCACATAAAACTGAATCACGTTCATAGCTTTTCATAACCAAAATAAAGCCCTTGAGAAACCTATTTCCATAGATTCAGCCATTACCTTGACTGAATATTATACTTGCCGCATGTTTTTCTTATCGTTACAGGGTATATATAATTTATTCTCCATGTCTGTATTAAATGCTAAGAGTATCAACAAAGGCGTGTGTTAACCTCTCACTACTGTAAGAAGAACAAAAAGAAGACGAAGAAGAATAAATAAAAAGGAAAAACTGAAAAATGTAGATATCCCAGGAGGAGAGAAAAAAAAAATAAGAGGAAAGATAGGATGATCATGCAAAAGCAGAACCTCGGAAAAAAAATGGATTAAGATAAAAAAATTAACGAAGAAAAGTTATATATAATTTTTTTTAAACAAAAGTGGCGCAAAGACGATAAGACGAAAAGAAAGAGAGAAAAAAATCCTATACATCATGGTTGGGAGGCGGGCGTTCCTCCCTGGCCACCACCTTCACAATTAGGTGGCGTTTCACACTGAAAAATAGAGAAAGTAATTGGTGCGTGAGCAATTACTAAGGCGCCGCGTCCAGGAACGAGCACTGTGCCGCGACTACAAGGGAGTCCAAACGACCTTCTATTTCAATGTTTCATCTTGCTTGGACAGTCACCAAAAATATTGTTAAAGAAAAATAACAGACGTGTGTTCTTTAATGAAGTATTATATGTTGTTGGTGCTAATGTTATATAATTAAATATTATAGTTAACATTATAATCAAGTTATAGATATATTATAGTAATGGTGCATGCAGCCAACGACTCCCTTCATCCTTCAACAATGTCCCACTAATATTCTATATACAAACAGCCTTCCCACCTTTAAACTCTGCCTCTTCAACCTGAAGGTGTTGCTTCATCCCTTTGTGGATCAGCAGCCAACTTTCGAACACTAACTGGACGAAACTATCTAACTTAGGGCAAGGAATGGGAGTGCACCATACTCTTGTTCTCAAAGTATTCGCAATTAGTCATGCACGTCTTTATTCTGTACCCATTACAAGGCAGCTATTAGGTGTTCTACAGAACTTGCATGCAGGGCACAATTGAAAAGGATACTTTTCAGTACCTGGTTAGTATAGGTCAAAGGCATTTGGATTGAAAAAGCATTCAACATACTCAACGATCTCCTGACACATCTTGTCTCCTCTCACAGGAGTAGAATTCCGCACGCCAGCCAAGATCCCCGGCATTTCGAAACCCATTTAAGTGTCTCAACGTGATTCAAAACTTATCCTTTTCCTTCAACGCCCTTTTTTGCAATCCCCGGAAACTGTTATACTGTAGATTCACGATGGAAATGTCCTCAGGGTTACTGAATAACACAAGACTATTTTCTTTAGAACACAAGACTATTTCCAAGACGAGCTCCTTTTCAAACGTGGACTCGTCCTGGCTCTTAAGTGAAGATGTGAATAAAGTGAATAAAGTGAAAGATGAATGGTTACTTCTGATATTATTTTGGGTACGTATTTCAAGCATTTCAAGCGGAATTCCATCAGTTATAAAGTATTCATCGCTCCTGCAAAGTGTACACCTTCACATAGTAGCAACAAAGATCCTACGGTCAATCTCTGCAGTCACTATTCCAGTGATAGTGTACCAAGACAAGTCACAGTCACATCACACCCGGTATAAGGTGGTCTGTAATTACTGACATGCATTGCGCAGTCTTTGTGCCTTTGTCTGTGACGAGATTACTAACTTAACTGACCCTGCGTTAATCTTCCTTGTCCCATGGTATGGTTCACTTGTCTAATTTGGCACCAATAGGTCGAACCGTGACGTTTAAAGCACGCGCGCGCGCGCGCGCACGCACACACACACACACACACACACACACACACACACACACACACACACACACACACACACACACACACACACACACACACACACACACACACACACACACACACACACACACACACACACACACACACACACACACACACACACACACACACACACACACACACACACACACACACACACACACACACACACACACACACACACACACACACACACACACACACACACACACACACACACACACTCTTACCACTCAGATAGAGAACAAAAAGACAGTAAAACATATGGTTTAGCACATACTAATCTACAATGTCAAAATTTGGTCAATGTTATGTTCCATCAATATAAGTTATGATAATCAAGAGATATCAATGACCTTTTAGTCTACAATCCTTCTTCCTTACTTTGTGGTTTCTGTCATCTCTCACTGTGACTACCAAATTTTCATTATGATTATCGCAGATGCTGGCAAGTGTCGAGCTAACTTCCACCTTATTTTGATTGTATAATTCAATTGAGTTTATTTAAGTATTTTTTCCCTTCCCTGACATAAGAAACCTGCGCCTCCCTGCAAGCAACTCCTCGCTCCACAACTGGTATCTGGTGGCATTTTCAGGTCACGTGTGGCGACTGCATCAAAATACTTCTCGCCTGTGACATTCAAAACAGATAAATGTTCCCCTGTGTACGTGCATTGCTTGCCTCCCATGTTGGCTTGACATTGGGCGAGCGGCGCATGAATGATAATGTTATAAATGTAACCAAAATAGACTTGTAAGGGATTATGATAGAAATACGTACAGATAATGTAGTTAACTTTTTAAGACAACATTAATTACCGCCCAAGTAACATAGCAAGAGCGAAAGTGAGGAAAAAATCTTTACATTAATTTGAGCCATGATTTCTCGCAAAGCCACGTTTGAGACTCCTGCCGGAGTGTCTCGTCTGCTGTGCGCCATGTTTCCCACAACCGAATTTCCGGCAATTATGATTACGAGGAGTGGGTATTATGGATACATTTTTGCGTGAAACAAGAAAGAACAAAAATAAGATTGAGGAACATGCAGTAAATAAGTTTAAGCTGGAAAAGTCGCATGAGGAAAATATACTAGTACCTGAAAAAGTGTAAATGAAAAAATATGTCATGAAACATGACAACGAATTAATTGAAAGAACGGGGAGCGACAGACCCGAGGAGACCATACTGAATCACAGGAAGAGGCTGGGATGAAGAGGCGAAATGAAGGCTGACCAATCTGAACTGTAGCTAAACAATCTGTTAGGAAATTAAGAAATAATTCTCAAAATGCTTTGCAATGGTATAAAACACAACAATATGTGGATAAATCAGGTAAATCCTATAAAATCTGCCATCTTATCACACAAACATAATAGGAACAAACCACAGAATCTAGGAGGGAGTGTAAGGGGTGATTTCACGTGATAGAGGATTGAAACGAGATTGAGAAAGACACAAAGGCACACAGAAAGGTGGATAACGGAACAGGAAACTACACGAGTGCAAATCTATCGAGACAAGCAAGACAAACCATCAAACCTTAAACATGATTCACTGAATATTCCTCACAAACACAGTAGTTGTTGCGCCTCTGACTCCACCACTCAAAACACTTTATATTCATGATGTCATATTGCAAACTCTCCCTTTCCTCCCTTCAACACTATTTGCATCGGGTACCTAAAGCCACGTTTCTCCCAGAATGATATGAAAGTGGCAGTGATGCAGAGATCTGTTGCAACTCACGACCCATTATTATTTTTCCATTACGTACTACTACTACTACTACTACTACTACTACTACTATTACTACTACTATTACTACTACTACTACAACTATCAACATCAATTCTACATTTATAAATAACAATAATGATGATGATAATGTAATAGGTAAAAATAATAGATTTAGTTTCCTTCAAATTGATAGTAATAGATAAAACAATGATAATAGTAATATTTATAATAATAGTAATAATAAAAATGAAATTAATGCAAAACAAACAATAATAACAATAACAATAATAATAACTCTTAGGAACCTAAAAGCCAATGGTTAGGTTAATACACTTCCCTTCCGCATCACTTGGTTGGCAATTTTTTGGCCAATCCCACACAGGTTTCCAATCACCCACTTGTTGTTTATTAACCGTAACGCTGATTGCGACTTGGGCAAAGTGCACCAACAAAAGGTATCAAGGGTATTTGGAAGCTCCTAATATAGCACAAAAAAGTATGTAGGGGTGTCCAGAAAGAATAAATGAATAGACAAAACACATAGATAAAGCACAAGAGGCAAAAGAGGAATATAAAACAATAATTCCAGCACTTTTTTTAACATCACGTATTTCCTGTTGTATATACATTTCCACTCGCAGTTTATGATGGCGTGGGATTGCGAGATCATCTTACAGTTGTTGCACGGTTGAGCATGGGGGTCATGATGTCATTTGGGCTCCTCTTCACGAACGGTAATACTCGAGAGAATGAAGCCAAATATTTTCCTCGCACCAGTAAATGAAAGTAGAATCACAGTTCTTGCTGGTTTAAAAGAAGGCAGCGATACAAGCAACATCAGCAACAATATATGCAGCAACTATGCGTTCGTCTACTATTGCTGCCAAGTGTTGAATGTTACTACTACTACTACTACTACTACTACTACTACTACTACTACTACTACTACTACTACTCCGGCAATGACAAGAACACTAGCAAAATAAAAAGAGAAAAAATAAGCAACCGCATCACAACCGCTTATCAGACACGGTTTTGCTATTTCGCTGTTGACCTAATTACGTCGCGTCAAGCTTCTCTATGCAAAGTTTCATAATTGGCTCCATATCGTAACACATAAATTTACAGCTACGTTATCAGGCTCCAACGTTAATATATTTTTTCTTTCCATTTTACATTATTCATGCTCAATAGTGGTTAAGGAACATAGGAAAAAAAAATTCAACATTTCCATCAGATTCTACGATAAAAAAACATTATTCCATCTGATGTTTACTATAATTGATGAATGAAAAAGCCTGTTTATTATTCAAATGCGTATATTTCCTTGTCTCCCTCAAAATAATCCTTAAGATATTATATTAGGTATAAAAATCAGTATACAGGAAAGAGAGAGAGAGAGAGAGAGAGAGAGAGAGAGAGAGAGAGAGAGAGAGAGAGAGAGAGAGAGAGAGAGAGAGAGAGAGAGAGAGAGAGAGAGAGAGAGAGAGAGAGAGAGAGAGAGAGCCGAGTAAATGGTGAAGCATATAACGTGTGTAAAAGGTTGCCGCGCCAGACGATAAGGATCATTCTTAGCATGTCTCCCCGGGGCAATAACATACATCTGGGCTATCCAAGCAGCATCCCACCACATAGGCACGCGTGGAAGGATGCCTAAGTATGTTTGTGATAACCTTTTACTGGCATATATTTCCTCAGCTCGGGAAGGCAAGAGAAACAGCAAACTCAGCCTCAGCCTCGTCTGCATACATCTCACATTCGGTTAGTGAGTCCTTCTCGGTTAATTGTGAAGCGGGTGTTTAGTGCTGCTTTCAGGTTACGTCTTGTGTTGATTTCAGTCCTTTTTCATGGGTTGATATGATTGAAGTCAAGTTGAGGGTCGCTCTTGAAATGAGTATAGGTGTTGTGACACTGGTGGTAGTAATTATGGTAGTGAAAACGAAACTATTTAAGACGCAAAAAAACCAATGATAATCATGGCTATAGTAATGAAATAATATAACAATACCAATAATAATATTAATAATAATATTAATAATAATAACAATGATAATAATAACAATAATAATAATGAAAATAATAACAATAAAAATAATAATAATAATAATAATAATAATAATAATAATAATAGTAATAATAACAACAACTACACCTGATATGCCAGAAAATATTTGTAAAATGATACATCGGTAAAAAGAAACAAGGCTGATAATCTGGATAATGAATGGTGAATATTATCAATCAACCCATCTAAATCTCAAATGCTTCGGTTTTCTGTAATCCTCACGTTTCTCAGTTCAGCTTCAAATGTATTGCGAGAGATTTCGACAGACTTTTTTTATTGTCGTATGAAAGCTTCCATTCAAGCCAATATTTTACTTTTAACGGCATTTTCATTTTATTTGTAACAGATAAATAATTTTAATCAGAAAATACTCACATAAGTGGATTTTAGTTGGCGTGATATAATTAATATCATTTTGCTTTTTATTCTTTATTTTTATTCTTTTTATTTCTTTAACTTAATCCTGTCCCTGATTCATCAAATGCTCTATTGTGTATTTCTCTGAAGTTATAAGATTAATGGTCTGATTCACATAATAGTTTATGGCACGGCAATTCCTAAGTTGCTGTTCACTCAAACGTTCAACTTTCAGACCCTGCTGAAAAGACCTCAAATAGTTTACAGTTTTCCATTTTTTTACGAAATAAAATATACTAGTAACAACTTAGTTATCATTTATATTACATGTTATTCGTATTTTTATACTTTGTTTGCTTGTGTCTATCGGGCCTCCGGCAGGGGAGGACCACGGGCTAGCTTGAGCCCGTCAGAGTGATGCTTTGATTTTTATACTTAATTACACAGCACAAAAACTAAAGATATAAAAACGAAAAAATACGTCACATGGAAATACAGTTTGCAGTAAGGCGAATATAACAAAATACAGAGCACTTATCCGATTGTAGTATATAGAACTACCTTTCTAGTTACTATGAATAAATATGAGACACACATGCATTCATATTCTCTCTCTCTCTCTCTCTCTCTCTCTCTCTCTCTCTCTCTCTCTCTCTCTCTCTCTCTCTCTCTCTCTCTCTCTCTCTCTCTCTCTCTCTCTCTCTCTCTCTCTCTCTCTCCTCTCTCTCTCTCTCTCCTCTCTCTCTCTCTCTCTCTCTCTTCTCTCTCTCTCTCTCTCTCTCTCTCTCTCTCTCTCTCTCTCTCTCTCTCTCTCTCTCTCTCTCCCTCTCTCTCTCTCTCTCTCTCCACAACGTTCAGAATAGAAGCTTGTTACATTCTATCCTTTAATCCATCTGCAGTGTTTTCAACGATCGTGCTGCATTCGGATTACCTGGTTACGATACATTCACCAATATACTTCTCTCTTCATATCAATAATTTACATTCATTCCTAACTATGGACTACACTATTACATTTTCCCAAAATCTACGCAGGTTGTTCCTATGGAGTGTAAATGATAAGAGATTATATTCATTCGATAAAAAAAAACCTATTTCATAAATTTGATACTTATAGAGGCTAAAGTAGAGTCTCTTGTGTTGTTATCCTTATTCAATAGGTTTCAAATTCAGACATGATACACACATTTACATACGTATCACAAGAGCAATAGAAGCCAGGCAACGGGGAAACATATATGACACCAGCGCAGCCATAAAGGTAGGTAAAAAATGAGTTAAAAAGTGAGTGATGCAAGTGAGGAAAAATAATGGTGCTTGTTAGTTACGTCATTCGCTGAAGTTGATCTACGCTAGCCTTGAGGATTCTTTGATTTTACGGTAAAAAAAAATGTGAATCTGAACCGAAAGCAATGGAAAATACTAAATACACTGACGAATGTTTCAACAAGCTCAGTTTTATTGATGTTGTCTTGGTAAGTGGAACTAGAAACGACCAATAACGGGATATTTCGAAATTATTTACAAAAAATAACATGGAGCTTAACTCGAAATGCGAAATAATTATGTTTGCTTATATATAAGAGCAATATTTCAAAATCGCAAAGGAACTTTCAGTAAACATTTGCAAACGTGATACTGATATAATGATTGAGAGAGAAACACACACACACAAAGAGAGAGAAAGAGAGAGAGAGAGAGAGAGAGAGAGAGAGAGAGAGAGAGAGAGAGAGAGAGAGAGAGAGAGAGAGAGAGAGAGAGAGAGAGAGAGAGAGAGAGAGAGAGAGAGAGAGAGAGAGAGAGAGAGAGAGAGAGAGAGAGAGAGAGAGAGAGAGGAGAGAGAGAGAGAGAGAGAGAGAGAGAGAGAGAGAGAGAGAGAGAGAGAGAGAGAGAGAGAGAGAGAGAGAGAGAGAGAGAGAGAGAGAGAGAGAGAGAGAGAGAGAGAGAGAGAAAAGTGGAGGAGAAGAGAAGAGAGGAGAAGTGCTCTGTATTTTGTCCTATTTGCCTTAGTGCAAACTGTATTTCCATGTTACGTATTTTTTCCTTTTTATATCTTTAAATTTTGTGCCGAGTAATTAAGTGAAAATATATGAATAACATGTAATATAAATGATAACTGAGTTGTTGCCAGTATATTTTATTGTGCAGTCTGTGGCAAGGCAACCACCACTAAATCAGTCGCTGAATGTTCAGCAGGTGACTGCTCCAATATCGCCCGATGATGTTATTTATTTAGTTAACGCTAATTTATGCATGGTGGTAATTCATTGATCAGAAAACGAAATATATTTAAGGAAGGCTAATGAAAATCCGCTTCTATTGATATGTTCCATCTTAAATGTTGTCTAACAAAATATTAAATGGTGAAGAGTTTAATTGAATATTAAGTTCATGCATATTTCTTCAGTCTCTCATAATGGCATTTCTTTAGTGTGTTTTACAGTTTTTTATTTGATAATATTATAGAACAAACATTTACGAAGATAATAGTATATCATTTATACTGTTAAACCATAGTAAAGGAAATGGGAGTTATTTTCGAAAATGTCAGGAATCGCGACATTGGCCTCCACTGGAAATAGCCCAAACTGAGTAGCAAGTCCAGTATACAGTAGTCTTTGGTTGATCCCAAGAAAGCGCTGGGACCAGATAGCATCAGCCCTCACCTGCTTAAAAGATGTTCAGCACAACTTGCTGTGCCTATTGCTACTATCTTCCTGGGGTGGTTTTCATCTCAGCAGTGGTCATCTGAGTGGAAAGTGGCGAGAGTCTGTGCTATCCACAAAAAGAAGAGCAGAGGAGATCCTCAAATCTACCGCCCCATTTCCCTCTTCTCCGTTGTTGGGAAAGTTCTTGAGTTCATCATTGCCTCCAAAATCACCAAATTAGCTCACCACTTGCTAAATTCACGACAATTCGGCTTCCGACAGGATAGATCCGCAGCAGATCTTCTTCTGCATTCAGCAACCTGGAACCACTCCCTAGATCGGGGCGAAGACACCTTCGTCGTCGCCCTTGACATCGCTTGTGCCTTTGATAGGGTGTGGCATCAGGGCATCACCACCAAGCTGAGAAGCCTGGGGATCTGCGGTAACCTGTTAAACCTCCTTCAAGATTACCTCCACGGCAGGACTCTGCGCGTGGTGGTGAATGGGCACACCCCCTCTGAAAACCCTATAAAAGCCAGTGTCCCTCAAGGAAGTGTACTCGGGCAGTTACTATGGAACGTTTACTTTAATGATATCCTGCTGCTGATTCCTGAGGCAAGAGCGTACGCAGACGACTGTACTCTCACATTCACTTGTGAAATGAGTGACCGCCACAACACAGTCATACGCATAAACCAGGCACTGTAGAGCATCGCCTCCTGGGGCAAGAGATGGCAAGTTACCTTTGCACCAGACAAGACTCAAGCCGTCCTCATCTCCCGCAGGCAAGATGCAGTCAACTGGGACTAACACGCCATTCTCCTGGAAGGCAGAATAATACACCTCCAGGAGTCAGTCCTGGTGGAACGCCGACGTGAGTTTCGACAGGGGATGCTTGCAGCCTATGTTGATCTCAAGAAGGCGTTTGACTCAGTGCATCGTGAGTCACTCTGGGATCTTCTGCGACTTCGAGAGATTCCTGCAAGGACTATTGGTTTGATAACTGCTCTGTATTCTGGAACTGAGAATGCTGTGAAGTGTGGGGCAGGTGTATCCAGCTTCTTTCCTGTGAATACAGGAGTGAGGCAGGGGTGCGTCCTTGCCCCATCACTTTTCAACGCTTGTATGGACTGGGTATTGGACAAGGTTGTAGATCAAAGTGATTGTGGAGCATCCGTCGGCTACACCAAGATCACTGATCTTGTTTTTGCCGATGATGCAGTAATCTTTGCTGAGTCGCTGGAGGTCCTGGTGATGGCTCTCGAGGCGCTGCACGAGGAGGCAAAGCCTTTGGGACTTGAGGTCTCCTGGCTCAAGACCAAGGTCCAGGTATTTGGAGACTTACTAGATGAAGCAGTACAGTCTGTTCATGCGTGTGGCGAGGACATTGAGATCTTGGAAAGTTTTACATACCTTGGTAGCGCAGTCCATAATGACGGCGGGTCACGTCAAGAAGTCTTACGACGGATTGGCATAGCCCACGGTATTATGGACTCGCTCAGCGGGAGTATTTGGCGTTGTCGGTACCTGTGCAGGAGGACAAAGATCCGGATCTTCAAGTCGCTTGTGATCCCTGTCTTACTCTATGGTTGTGAGACATGGACACTAAATAGTGACTTGAAGAGACGAATCAATGCCTTTGGTAATAAGTGTCTTCGCAGAATCATGGGGTATCGCTGGGATGATTACGTGTCAAATCAGCGATTGCACCATGAGACTGAATCGAGGCCTATTACCTGCATAGTCCGTCAGCGCCAACTTCGGCTATATGGGCATGTGGCACGCTACCCTGAAACCGATCCTTCCCATCGGGTTGTATCTGTAAGAGACAATCCGGCGTGGAGGAGGCCAAGGGGGCGCCCACAAGGCTCGTGACTGGGGCAAGTTGATGTTTCTTGTCGAGAGCTGCTTGGTATGGGAAAGGAGCCTGCATGGGAACTCGCGCGTGGTGACCCCCGGGAGTGGCGTCGTAGGGTGGGCGAGGCGACGCGCCCCCCGGCGTATGCCCCCAATGATTGATTGATTGAGGAGTCAGTCAGCATTCTAGAGGTTGAATTCGACTTTGGCCTCACATACACCAGCCACGTCAGGAAGGATGCCAAGGATGCTGTCTGGAAACTGAGCTGCATCCGGCGCGTCGCACACCTTCTGGACGCTCAGGGAGTCGGCACACTCTACCTGTCACAAGTCCGCTCCCTAATGCAATACTTGCCCCTCGCATGGTCCTCCTGCTCCCCGTCATACCTCGGCCT
>JACEEZ010024901.1:202500-212500 GCA_016584305.1 Chionoecetes opilio
CCAGGTCTCCCACCTGATCTGACCTGACCTGACTACTGCATAGCTGTAATGTGCGATCTACTGGCGATCTTCTAGCTTTCCTAACTGAATCTTGGTCATCCTCCTTTAGGGGTTTTGGTTAAAATTTTGCTGCTGTTGCCTTTGACATATCAAAAGCTTTTGATAGAGTCTGGCACAAATCTTTAATTTCCAAACTACCCTCATTCAGATTCTATCCTTCTCTCTGTACCTTTATCTTAAGTTTCTTTTCAAACCGTTATATTGCAACTACTGTAGACGGACATTGTTCTTCTCCTAAATCTATCAATTGGGGTGTTCCCCAGGGTTCTGTTCTATCACCCACTCTCTTTCTAGTATTCATTAATAATCTTCTAAGTCTAACTCAAAGCCCTATCCACTCATACGCGGATGATTCTACCCTGCATTTTTCAACGTCGTTTATTAGACGTCAACTCAACAGGAACTAAGTGATTCACGGAGAGATGCCACCGAGCGCCTAACTTTTGATATTTCTATAATTTCTGATTGGGGCAAAGCAAACCTTGTTTTGTTCAATGCCTCAAAAACCCAATTTCTTCACCTATCTACTCGACAAAACCTACCAGATAGCTATCCCCTCTTCTTCAATGACACTCAACTATCTCCTTCTTCTACAATGAACATTCTTGGACTATCCTTTACTAAAAATCTGAACTGGAAATCTCACACCTCATCTCATGCTAGAACAGCTTCTAAGAAGTTAGGTGTCCTGTGGCGTCTGCGTCCTTTTTTTTTCTCCCTCCCAGATGATTGCTCTCTACATGGACCTTATCCGCCCATGTACTCGTATGGAGTATGTCTCACATGTTTGAGGAGGATCCACCCATACAGCTCTCCTAAACAGGGTTGAGTCAAAAACTTTTCGTCTCATCAACTCCCCTCCTCTCACTGACTGTCTTCAATCTTTAAATCATCGCCGCAATGTTACTTCTCTTGCTATCTTCTATCGATATTTTCATGCTCACTTCTCTTCTGAACTTGCTAACTGCATGCCTCCTCCCTTCCCGCGGCCTCGCTGCACAAGACTTTCTATTCATTCTCATCTCTATTCTGTCCATCTTCCTAATGCAAGAGTTAATCAGTATCTTTACTCTTTCATCCCTTTCACTGGTAAACTCTGGAACTCTCTTCCTGTTTCTATTTTTCCACCTTCCTACGACTTACATTTTTTCAAGAAAAGAGTAACAAGACACCTCCCGAACTAAATTGGCCCACCCCCATTCTTTATTCTGTTACTGTCTTTTTTATAGGAACTGACAACTAAGCGGGCTTTGTGTTACCTCTTTTTGTTGTACCCTTGGCCAGTCCTTTGTGATGTAAAAAACAAATATATATATTTAAGCGATGAATAGAAAAGAAAAGGAAAGTATTCAGGCCATCGGCGCGCCACGAGCGACACTAGTCCATGAGCCAAGACCCGAATTTTGGGATATCGGTACCACCCGGGGTGACTAATTCTCTTAGGTGTTTTTAGCTTGCTACATGTCTCTAGTTTATGTTTTGATATGATAGCCCTTGCACACTGGTAGCTTAATGGTCGTTATCACTTCTTGAATAGACACACCCTACCGAAAATTCAGAAATTTTTTAAAATGTCAAATTTGGGGACAGGAATGCCTAAATGTCACTAAAATGAATATAGTAATTGTCACATTTAATACAAGTCCTGTAAATACACACTAAGCATGCCATGGGCTTGTACTTACTATTATGGCCAATTAATCCTCCTCAATATCATCTACGTCAGACTCGGAATCTGACTGTTGTGCTACCGGCTCTTCTTCAATAGCCTTGTTCTGGCATGTCTGTAACCTGCACATGTCCGTACACTTCAGGCCATTGCTGAGGCAAGTGCACTTAGGGAGTTTCGCATGACGCACACACTTGCAGGACAGTAAGCTGCATAACAGCATCTGGTGCTGGTGAGCCTCGCATCCAGTTGACAGCAAGCTTGCCGTCCTCATCTGTCATCCAGCCGCAGTCTGTTGGGTTCGCAACAAATGGCTGGCTCTGCAGACTTCTCCTCCAGATCGCAGCCTGGTAGTTTGCACGTAGTGCATGCATGAAGAGGCAGTCCTCACAAGGAGGGAGTTGACTTGACTCCACCTCTCCACGTCTCGCACAGAACAGCTCATACCGAAGCTTGTTCACCTCAGTTGTGTGGGTAGATGGCAGGTACATGTGGCAGGTGATTTCCTGTAGCTTCTCAAAGAGTTCAGGAGACACTTCCCATGAGCGCCCAAGTTCGTGGAAAGCATCCTGGTATGTCTTGTCCATCTTCACCTGCTTGAGTGTCGTCATCTTCCCCGGCCAGCGAATGCACTGACGGTATCACAGCCTGTAAAGGCATGCCATACCAATCAATGAATCACACACGCTGCCTCCCAGTGTACGGCTCAGTGTGGTGATATCCAGGAATCTTGTCCGGTTCTTCGTCCGCACTTCTGGAACAGGTGGGATGGGATCTTGTGGCACATGCCCAGACACAGGGCCATGACGTCTGTATCCTCTGCAGTGATGATGACAGACTTGTACCCAGATTCTGCTGCATGAAGTGCATGGGAAGGAGGCGTGTGTCTGCTTCTTCTTGACTTGACTTAAGCTCAGGAGCCTCTTCCCACTGCTCTTTGGTGATCTTGAAGCAGAGCTGCTCACATGTGACATACAGCTCCTTGCCCTCGAGCTTCTCCCTGTGCTGTGGTTTTTTCCATTCTTCTACCAGGAACTTGATGAGACTTGCCTTGTTGGAGGAACTACCGAGTAACTTTCTCCACTGCTGGATGTTGTGCCCAGGTTGAATGTTCTTGAAATGGATCCCTGTGCCTGCACCTTCTGTTGGCTCGTTCTGCATCTTTGATGGATGTCTCCTTGTAGACGTCAAACACAACATCAATGCGGCTGCTCTTAGCACCCTCATGGACAACGTGACTCAGTGCTGTGCCTGCAAGCTGTGAAAAAGTGTTGTCGTTTCCCTTCAGTTTCTGGACCAGGCTCATCCCATCAATTAAGGTAGCAGAGGGCTCGGGGATCACCTCTGCAGGAGAAACATTCCTCTCCAACTCCCTTGCTAGGGCAGCCTTGTTGGTCTTGCGGAGAGACCCATCACCGCTGGCAAGTGCCCATGGCAAAGGCCCCAGGGGATGAGCCAAGACATCACTCATTTTGAGCTTTCTGTTCTCAGCAACAAGGATCATCTGGCCAAATAGGTTCCTGTCAGCCTTCAAGATAGCCTCCTTGGCATGGCCTTGTGAGCGTGGCTTCATTCTGATGTTAGTGAACGTTCTCAGTTTCGTCTTCGTCATCGTGTCATGAAACTGTATAGTTGGCGTATCGGTCTCCAGGCGCTCTTCCTTGAAGGCTTGATATGCATCCTCTCCTATTCTGTAGGCCCCTAGAAGGTCTTTGGCAACTTCTGGTGGTGCTGTAGTCGCAGTTGACAAACTGACAAGATCTCCTTGCTCTGCGTTGAAGGGGTTCAACCAGCTGGTCTCCATCAGTTGAACTAAAGATTGGACATCGGCCTCATCTCTTCTAATCCTGGGCATCTGTAGGTCTGGGTGGCTGAAGTCAGTATACTTTTGGCCTACTACCATGGCCCTGAGCTGCCTCAAGTATCTAAATTATCCCCAAAATATCACAAAAAATCACCAAATATGAAATAAACCCCTAAATATGGGGAAACTTGAAATATACATCGGAATAACTCTTGTAGAGAATCAAATTAGCTACAAGAGCTGTTAGAATATATTTTTCAATTTCTCCCATATTTAGGGATTTATTCCAGATTTATGGGAAAATACCCAAATTTTTTTTTTTTTAGGGTAAATCCCAAAATATGAGGAAATTTGAAAAATACCTAGGAACAACTCTGGTAGAGAATCAAATTCTACATAGGTGTCCAAAGTTTCGCAACGATCGTGTGATTGATTTTAAAGAAAATGAGGAAAACCCCGAGCGTCACGCTGAATTTTTTTTTTTATGGGTAGCACCCCCATTGCATCAAAAAATCAGACTAAGCTACCAGTGCGGGAAGGCTATCATATCTTAATGTATTTACAGTCACTCTATAAACATTTTAGTACCATTCGTGTTTAGTCACCCCAGGTGGTACCGATATCTGGCCTGGCTCATGGACTACACAGGTCACAAGAAGATTATGAAGAGCCATTTTTTACTGAAAGCCTTCCAGTCCGTCGATTCATAAGGGTCATAAAAGAAAATGTGCATTATTTTGCCTTCTTAATACACGTTAACAATATGAATAGGCTGTCGAGAGTTGGTATTTGTTTGGGAAAAATTCACAGGATAAGAAGCGAATTTGACTTGTAGTATAGTTTAGTAAGTAGTGGTTTGAAGAAATATACGGTTATCCGGCCGGATAGCAGTGATATCCGGCCAGATAGCCGGATATTTCAAGTAAGGCCAGATGCCGGATAGCCGGATACCGGATAGTAAAAAACTGGCCGGATAGCCGGATAGCCGGATAACCGGATAGCAACCGGATATCCGGTACATCCCTATCTAAAACTTATTTTGTTATCTTTAGCAACTTGTATTCCATAAACACTGAACTGAAGGTGGGAAATACTAATCGATGTTGGCGGCTTGTGGCAACTCAATAGGCCCATAGACGGAGAGGCCAGAGGTCCCATGTACTAATATGCTTAAAAAAAAATCCGTTTTCTCGTGCGGGCACCATGGGTGACTATTTATTTTTCGTAAATCGTTATTTTTAGTTTACTCCACATAAGAGCCCCTCTCAGTAATGAAGACCCTTTCATAGCATCATGAATTACTGACATACATATCACATACACTTTAATCTCCATGTTAATCACAATCTTCGTATATATGAATGAATATCTGTAGTACTTAATAATTATGTCTTATACAGGATTATTAATAATATGATAAATATGAGGTACATCAGTATTGCTGTTCAAGTGAAGTATGACTGCAAGAAAGTTAGGGACCCAAGTACCAAAATCATATATATCTAAAAAAAACACATTAATGATTCTACAAAACACGCTGCCAGGCGTACGAACCATAGAACCTCACAAAAATGAAGCCAAATATGTCCGTGAACTTAAAACTTGATAACAGAAATAATTAGATTCCTTTGTTTATATTCGCTAACCACTTGGCGGTCAGTATTAAGATTCAGAGACGTTTTTTTTATGAAATTTGAATATTGACCTACCTTTTGCCTGATTATGAATTACCGAAATAACCAAAATCACAACATCTCAAGACAGCTCATCCACCCCACACGACAACACGTTGTCATCACGTTGTCTCACCTGTGCTTTCCTGAGGAAGACAGGTCAGCTGCCACGCCTGTGATAGCAACATAGGACATCTCCAGGGCTAATAGTGTTCCCCAAAGGAATCCTCACAGCCCTAAAACAACAACAACATGAGAGCTCAAAAGACAACAACACTCCTTCAAAATGACCAACTATATGTGTGCCGTGGCAGACTGTCAATCAGTCTGCAGGCAAAAAAAAACACATAACCCCAAAGTGAAAGATGTGAAAGGGTGGGCCAGGTTTCCACATGTTAAGAAAGAAGCAACAAAAACAAAGATGTGGGAAGCAAGGTGAAGACGACCATTGGGTTGAAAGGCAACCAGAAACCATGCCATATGTTCACTGCATTTTATAGATTGGGGAGAAAATGGATCATTACTGACAAATCCTGATCCTGTTTTCGCATATAATAAGTGGAGAAAGAACTGCTTTGCACATATTTCAAGGAAGAGGAATATTCTGCAGTGTCTGACATCACAGTCTACTGGTACAGTCTACTGGGATAGAACCACATGGGATGGTGTAGTTTGTTTTGGTCGACGGAAATTGTCGTACCGCTGGCATCAACACGTTATTCCTAAGATAAATGTTTCTATATAACATTTGTTGGCATTCCTTTTTTGTATTCAAATAAAAGTATAAATCAAGACAGTTCTCTCTGTGCATAAAAAAGTTGTATATTTCTTGCCCTTCATACTAATAATCAGGAATAATGGTGTGCAGTGAATCATTTGAAAAATGCTTATTCTACGATTAATATGTACCATTTTCATTAAAAACATGCGAGAAAATTATCTACATATATTATTGAAACGAACTAGCAACAGAAAAGGTCTTATAATAAAGCCCGCAGTAGTATCTTTTTACCATGAAAAAATAGAAATACTGGCCTTGTGTGGCAACCATAGCTTTCTCCATCTATGCGCGACTATAACAGTGAGCTCGATCTGCCATCTGGTGGCCGTCTGGGACCCTCCCGTCAGCTCAGGACGTCGGGTCTCGGGGTGTCATGCTTGACTTATGTAACATATCAAACCAGCTACAATTTAGTGTTGTCATGGTCAACATAGGTTTATGCAAAATTAAAATATACGAGTTTTAAATTATTCATGACGTTATAATGAGGATTGTCGGCAAAATAGAAGCATTCGACCATATGTGTCCTACAACATTCTACTAAATACTATAGAGAAATGCTTCAAGGCGGGTGTATGGATTAATATTACCTTCACGCATGCAAAGAGAAGATATTATTTACCCATACACCCGCCTTGAAGCATTCCACTAAGCATTCTACAGTATTTAGTAGAATGTTGTAGGACACATATGGTCGAATGCTTCTATTTTGCCAACAATCCTCATTATAACGCCATGAATAATGTAAAACTCGTATATTTTAATTTTGCATAAACCTATGTTGACCATGACAAAACTTAATTGTAGCTGGTTTGGTAGGGAATAATGGAAAATAAGTCAAGCCTGACACCCCGAGACCGGACGTCCTGAGCTGACGGGAGGTTCCCAGACGGCCACCAGATGGCAGATCGATCTCACTATTATAGTCTATTCATGCATCAACATGTCATGCCCGCCAACCTTGAAAGCAGGGATGCCACTCCTTGAGATTTTTCCCAAGATCTTAGTATTTGGGCCATGGCCTTGGGATATTTTTTGTCTATCTTTGAATTTTTTTTGGGATTATTCAAGTACTATTTCTCGGATTTTCTCCGGTAGTTTATCTCAAGGTAAGCATATGTACCGTATTTAGGATTCAGTTTAATCTTTTTTAAGACCTTGGGATATTTTTGTCTATCTTGGGATTTTTTTGGGTTCAGTCTTGAGATTTCTGAAAATTTAGAGTGGCATCCCTGCTTGAGAGTTCGCCTCACACGCCTCCGCCCTGGGCCACACAACACTCACAGCTCACCTGCACCGCCTGCGATTGTCCTTTGACCCTCACGGATACCATTGAACACTTGCTGCTGCAGTGTCCACGTTTCACCTCTCACCGCATTGTGCTACTCTCAACTCCTCGCAGGCTCGCCCTGCCACCTTGGACCTGCCCACCCTGCTGGCGTCCACCCCTCACGACAACACCATAGGGGGCTACTTGCGAGGTATTTCATACCAAAATGCACTTGGTATGAAGAAATCATTATGGTCCATTTTTGGTTCTGAGGTGTGTGTCGCGAGTACGGTTGAGTACGATCTAAAACTTGAACTTGAGTTGGGAGTCACCCAGCGGAAGCCTTTTGTCCGGCACCTTATGTAAACAAACCCTTTTCCCTCATCCAGCTGATAAGGACTTCGCCATGGCAGCGGTCTCTTTAATACCGAAATATACCGAAATAGCCCTGAAAATATACCGAAATATATAAAAAGATACAGAAAGACGCATTTCTCTGTATGTATTATGTCTCAATACCAAAATATGGTATTAAGAATATATTCTGTACATATATTTCAAAAACGTATTTTGGTGTATTTCGGAATTAACTCTTAATACCAAAATACATCCAAACACATACCCAAATATACCGTATGTGGTATGTATTTCGGTGTATTTCGGTAGAGACACTCCCATGGCAGCACACGGCGTGGTAAAAATGGATGAGGACTGCGCGTTCATTTTCTGAGACACTGACTTGGTTTTCCTTGCATAAAAGTAGTACTTTTTCTGATGGAGGTATTTTAATGGGAAATATTCCGCAGAAGTTGGCGGCGCCAACCACCCGGGCAATCGCGCACCATCAAATTCGTTTTTTTTTTTACTTAAATAGCTCAACAAAACCTAACCCAAGACTACCTTAAGCCTAACATAACCTAAACCAAACCTTGACATAACCTAAATTTAACCTAAACGTAACTTAACTCAGCAATTATTATATAAAAATAAGTTATATTTTTGGTTTCAGGATGTGAATAACTATTGCACAATATACTGAACCGAAAATAATAGAGAAAAAGTAAGCTGTAAGGTCTGTGCTGACGGCGGTAGCGACCGCGCAGTTCTCGTCCATTATAATAACCCATGGCGTTCATGATGAGACATTTTGATGGCCACGTGACAGTTAAAATAAGTTTACTTACATTAATGATAGGATTTCCAGTGCCTTCCAATGATAACAGAGTGTTCACTTTATAAAGTTACCATTCCCAAGTTCCCTGAGAAGGAAGTGACTCATCTTAGGGAAGGACTGCACACAGAAATAAGTGAATGAGGTTGGGGAGGCACTTGTGTCGCAGTTTAATCATAGCGGAGGATAAAGGGAAACATGACCTAAGAAAAAAGTACTTTATTCCGATTTAGTTTTGGCCAGTGGGCATCTTCAGAGGAATTTGGGTCACAGGCCAATCTGCTATATGGAGATCCAGGAGCTCCATTACCTGTTACGGATAAAGCTGATTGGTCTGCGATCATGCCGCCCATCGTACTCCCTGATTGACGAGAAGTATTCAAGTGTTATGTCTTATACAAATAGAGAAACTATTCATTCATTCACTAACCTAACCTTGACATTTGTCACTTAACCTAACCTTACTAAGCATTGCAAGCTATTGATGGTATTTAATCTCTAAATGCAGAAACACGGCTAAAAGATGATTACATGTAAATATTGGGTCCTGTAATATCAAGATCAGTAATTGGAAATGTCGCCGAAAATAGGAACATTCGCGGACGTGAACATTTGGTTAAATGTGTACTTTCAACCAGTAATTGAGTATGAGGTGATTGAGGTCAAAATTACTCTTTTCCCATGTATTATGTTGTGTTAAAACTGATTGTCACATTAAAAACGTCGGAAATGCCTTATTTTGCAGTTATCCCCCCCTTCATAACAAACCTGGGGATCCGTCGGCAACGCGGGGTTTTGGGCGGGGAAAATGGCAACTAGTTTTGTACTGATAGCATATTATGTGGATGACGTAAGATGTATCCGGTAAACACTCTACGGAATAACATAAGCCCGGAAATATATAAAAATAAAATAACCGATAAAGTCTACGTGAATTACTTACCTATTCCTGGAAAAATATCAACGGTAAAACTGCAGTTTAATGCAATACATGGACAGTGGTTATTTAACCTGACATAACTGGGGTGGGTGGGCGGGCACCCGGACCTCCCCGCTAGTTCACTAACCTAACCTGGGCGATGGTCGAGAAGTCTAACCTAAAGCAGGGAAAAAGGCGGGATAACTGCAATATGATGCATTTCCAACGACTTTGAGTGCGATCATCATTCTTAACGCATCAAAACGGTACCCGGACAGTTTGCCTACGGACAGTTTGCCTACGGACAATTTGCCTACCGGACAGTTTGCCTACGGACAGTTTGCCTACCGGACATTTTGCCTACCGGACAATTTGCCTACGGACACTTTGCCTACGGACACTTTGCCTACGGACAATTTGCCTACGGACAATTTGCCTACGGACACTTTGCCTACGGACACTTTGCCTACGGATACTTTACCTCAGTGTTTTCACAGGAAAAAATTTCTTTAACTTGGACAGTTATAGTGATAACCCTACCGTAGATAACAGTATAGTCGCCAGTTGCAATAATGTCGCCAGGCGCCAAATATTACGAATTATAGCATCACTACTGATGTGTATGCGCACTGAAGATGATACACAGTAGTTTA
>JACEEZ010024901.1:217500-227500 GCA_016584305.1 Chionoecetes opilio
AATTTTCTCCAGGTCTTCACGATCTCTTCTCGTCCTTGACGGTCTTGCCTCCTTGTGTTGTTCACTGGTGACAAAGCTCTGGCGAGTAAAACCCTGCATTGCATCACTGTAGGAAGAGGACACTGGCACAGACAGAGTCCACAAGGCCCTCTGATGTTCGGACATTCCACTGCCTCTGGTGAGTCCTCCTGAAGTCTTTCCGCATCCAATGATACCCATATCATCGCCCTACGTCAAAAACTCAAGGAGGAGTAGGGTTTGGAAACCCCCCCCCTAAAATCACGTTTTCTATCCGTAATTAGTTTTCTATGAGGAAAATCAATTTTTTTTCATGAACAAAAAGTTCTTAGAATTAAATTTTACGTATATATACCAACTTTCACGTTTGTAGGTTCAATAACAAAAAAAATTGCCCGATAGGGGAAACGATCCCCTTAACATTTTATAGCTTTGGCGGCCATATTCTTTGACGTCACATTTGGACCCTCTGTGGTAACCATATTTTGGTAAACTTTTAGTATGTTTTTCCCTACATGTAATACTACCAAAAAAAACAATAAAACGCTTTCTTGGAATTTGTTCAGGGTAAAGGGGTTTTTTTTCGTATTTTGACTGGACTAATAGCTAGTTCAGCGTTTATTATCTTCTTAAAGATATTTTCTCTTTGTCTTAAGAGTGTCTTATTCTCTTTTGTAAGCGCTGTACATAAAAGAGATCAATCCCAAACTTAACGTACAGGCAAACGACCTACAAGCTCTACCCAGCAGAAAAGAAAAAAAGCAAATAACAGCCTACTCACAGAAAAGCCAAGCGAAGACCAAACAACCAATCAGCACCACCCACTCAAGAAGACGAGAAGCAAAAGCTATCTACCAATCACCGGTGCCGCTAATAGGCTGCGTGGCAGGCAGACCGGCTATAAATAGCGCTTCACCTCGCATCTTAATCATGCTCACCTCAACTCCTGAGGAGAAAACATCTTCCACATGCTGCTGAAGAAGGGTTCTTAGACCCGAAATCGCGATACAGCAAACATGACAAGCTACGGCGAAGTCATAAAAGTGATTACAAAAGAGAATAAGACACTCTTAAGACAAAGAGAAAATATCTTTAAGAAGATAATAAACGCTGAACTAGCTATCACTTTTAACGATATATATATATATATATATATAGGTAAATATATATATATATATATATATATTATATATATATATATAATATATATATATATAAAATATATATGTATATAAATATATATATATATACATATATATAAATATATATTTATATAAATATATAATATAAATATATATATATATATATATATATATATATATATATAATATATATATATATATATATATATATAATATATATATATATATATATATATATATATAATATATAAATATATATATATATATAATATATATATATATATATTATATATAAATATATATATATAAATATATATATAAATATATATCTATAAATATATATATATATATATATATATCTTGACATTTCAGGGTGACAAAGACACTCGTCATACTTGGGGGTGTTTATGCGCAACGTTTCGCCAAAGGCAGTTGGCATCATCAGGCTAAAAATAGTTAAAAATTTAATATATTGCAATGCTAAAAAGCGAACATCTAAAATATTTATTTCTAAGAAACAATAAAATATTCCTATATTATCTAAAATTACTAACTAATAAATAAAATATAATTTGTACTTAACGGACCTTGGTGTGTATGCTGTCTGAGTTGGTAGAGGACTGAATGAACACTAGTTTCGTGGGTAACATTTCAACTTGTGTGGGGCGATCGAACCGAGAGTCGGGCAATCGAAACAAGGATAGTCATTTGAGTATATGTAGTTGGTGTGAAATGACTTGGTTATTAAGATCAGGGGACAGATGCTTGATGTGTATGGATTCTAATAATTTAGTGTCACTAGGGTAGTGTGCTTTGGATAGGATACTAAAGTCATTCATAGAAAAAGGGTGATCTAAATCATGTGAGTGTGAGCGGATTGCAGATTGCGAAGGTGAAGAAATGGGTCGACCAGTACGTGCAGAAACACCTTTATGCTCAGAAAGCCTAAGGGTTAGATTCCTTGTCGTCTCGCCGACGTATCTAGCGTTACAACTAGAACATTTGAATTCGTAAATTATGTTAGAAATAAGGGCTTTAGGTATAGAGTCTTTATATTTGAAATGAGTTCTTAAGGTAAATGAATTAGTAAAAATAAATTTAAATTTTGAGTTAGGAAGATGTAACTTAAATAGATCATTGAGTTTTTTTCGGATGGTGTAACTGAGATGGCCGTAAAATGGGAGTTTAACATAGTGTATGTCTAATATGGGTTCGGGTTCGTTCGACTCTGGGTTGAACTTTTTATCTAAGAACTTTGAGATGATTGTTTCAATTAATTTGAGGGGGTAGCCATTATTTTGGAAAAAATTAGTTAGGTTACATCTTCCTAACTCAAAATTTAAATTTATTTTTACTAATTCATTTACCTTAAGAACTCATTTCAAATATAAAGACTCTATACCTAAAGCCCTTATTTCTAACATAATTTACGAATTCAAATGTTCTAGTTGTAACGCTAGATACGTCGGCGAGACGACAAGGAATCTAACCCTTAGGCTTTCTGAGCATAAAGGTGTTTCTGCACGTACTGGTCGACCCATTTCTTCACCTTCGCAATCTGCAATCCGCTCACACTCACATGATTTAGATCACCCTTTTTCTATGAATGACTTTAGTATCCTATCCAAAGCACACTACCCTAGTGACACTAAATTATTAGAATCCATACACATCAAGCATCTGTCCCCTGATCTTAATAACCAAGTCATTTCACACCAACTACATATACTCAAATGACTATCCTTGTTTCGATTGCCCGACTCTCGGTTCGATCGCCCCACACAAGTTGAAATGTTACCCACGAAACTAGTGTTCATTCAGTCCTCTACCAACTCAGACAGCATACACACCAAGGTCCGTTAAGTACAAATTATATTTTATTTATTAGTTAGTAATTTTAGATAATATAGGAATATTTTATTGTTTCTTAGAAATAAATATTTTAGATGTTCGCTTTTTAGCATTGCAATATATTAAATTTTTAACTATTTTTAGCCTGATGATGCCAAGTGCCTTTGGCGAAACGTTGCGCATAAACAACCCCAAGTATGACGAGTGTCTTTGTCACCCTGAAATGTCAAGATGTACTACCAAATAAGAAAACCAATTATATATATATATATATATATATATATATATATATATATATAGAGAGAGAGAGAGAGAGAGAAGAGAGAGAGAGAGAGAGAGAGAGAGAGAGAGAGAGAGAAGAGAGAGAGAGAGAGAGAGAGAGGAGAGAAGAGAGAGAGAGAGAGAGAGAGAGAGGAGAGAGAGAGAGAGAGAGAGAGAGAGAGAGAGAGAGAGAGAGAGAGAGAGAGAAGAGAGAGAGAGAGAGAGAGAGAGAGAGAGAGTATATACGGGCAGGAGATTTTCTCTGAGATAGATCTCGTTAAAAGTGCTCAGAAGCACTGCTCACTGAAAACAGTGAGCTCTGTGCTCACAGTGCTCAGAAGCGCTGAAAAGCAGCTCAGACAAATCATTGCCGTTCTTAGACGTCCTTGTTACGCAGGAAGAAGAATCATTCATCACAAACGTCTACGTAAAACCAACGAACACCGGACACTGCCTCAACGGAGAAAGCGAATGCCCACAGAGATATAAAGACTCCACAATCGGTGCTTACATCAGAAGAGCTCTCACACACTGCAGTACATGGCAACTTATGCACAAAGAAATCGAGCGATCCACTCAAGTCCTCATCAACAACGGCTTCAGCGAGAGAGACATCAACCGTCAGACTAAGAAAATCTTGGAGAACTGGTACAACCCTAACGCCACAAAAAAGAGTCATGACATAACTATCTTCTACCGGGCTTTCTTCTCCACCGCTCACCAGGAAGAAGAAGGAATAATATCACAAATCGTCCACCGTAACGTGAAACCTGCAGACCAAGAGAGGAGAATAAAACTACAAATTTACTACAAAAACAAGAACACCAGCAACCTCCTTCTCCGTAACAGCCCAAGCCAGACGAAGGAGACAAAACAAAAGTCCCATGTCGTATATAGGATCACATGCAAAAGAGGAAACTGTGAAGTCCTCCCCTCATCCTACATCGGCATGACGACAACGAAGCTGTCCAGACGTCTTACTTGCCACCTAACTTCCGGAGTCCCAAAAAGTCACCTATTAGAACAACATGGCATCATCATAACAAGAAAATTTCTAGAAGAAAATACAGAATTGGTTGACATGTGTGCAGATGTGCGGCGACTTCCCATCCTAGAAGCGCTGTACATAAAAGAGATCAATCCCAAACTTAACGTACAGGCAAACGACCTACAAGCTCTACCCAGCATGAAAAGAACAAAAGCAAATAACAGCCTACTCACAGAAAAGCCAAGCGAAGATCAAACATCCAATCAGCGTCTCCCACTCAAGAAGACGAGAAGCAAAAGCTATCTACCAATCAACGACATCGGTAATAGGCTGCGTGGCAGGCAGACCGGCTATAAATAGCGCTTCACTTCCCGCAAGGGGCGATAACGGGGCTGGTTCGACGCCTGGAGGTGGCCAGACATAGCCCTCCCGTTGTCGTAGAATATATTATACTGGCATTATACTGGCATTGCGTTAGATTCACCACCCCCATATACTTGTTCTGTGTTTTGTGTCCTTTGTCGCTACCATGAAAAACGGGAAGTATTCCCGTCCAGGCTTTGCTCCAGGAGCCAGAGCCCGCCTGCCAACACCCCAAGCCCCAACACCTGCATCCTCCAAACGTGTGCGCCGCCTCTCCTCCTCCAACGACGGTTCTTCCCCTTCAGGGAAGTCTGCCACCCCTCCTAAGCCTGCCCCTAAGAGACCTAAGAACTCCACGCCTCGACCGTCTGATGCCCCGACCGCTGCTCGCCGCCACTCTTCTACTGCTCATCGTCTGCCTGCTGCCCTGCCTGCAGCTGCCACTCTTCGTCCTGCCTCGCCGATTGCGTCCACCTCCAAGGCTGCCCTTCCCCCCCCCCCCCGCCTCTGGACAGCGCAGATACTGCACCACCCCTCCTGCCTATATCCTACATCCATCCTACAGTTCCTGCTCTCTCCTCCACAAACACTGATGAAGAAGGCTTCACCATCGTACACAAGAATAAGAGACGACAGGCCCCTACATCCCCGCCCCAGTCTCCAGCTAAGTCGGGAAACGACCATCGCCCCGCACAACGCCCTGTTCCTGCTCCTGTCCCTCACTCCACCCGGCCTGCGGTGAGTGTGACTCGCCCCCAGCCGCTCTCCACCAACTACCCAGCCTTCCGCGTCCCACATCAGGAGCACTACCTCTCAAGCTACGAGGCGGTGGCTGCCCTAGAGGAGACTCACCCCCACCTCCTCATGAAAAACCTCATCGGCAGGGACGGGAGCTCCGTCCTCCTACCAAGAAACGAGGAAACTTTTACCACTCTCGATGCCCTGGCGACCGACCCTTCATCCCCAGTCCAGCTCCTCAAGCTACACCCGCAAACCCGGCTCACCAAGGGTGTTGTGATGGGTTACCCTTTGCGGTTGCCCCTGTCGCTCCTCCATCGCCACCACCAAGTGGAGGAGGCGACGCGTTGCATGATGCCGAGAACACAGGAAGAGACCCGGCAAGTACTGATCTCCGTCCGAGGTCTCCTCCCCGCTCAACTCGACCTAGGGAACTGGGGCTCCTTCTACCTCCGGCCGTACACGCCAGAGCCCCTCCGCTGCTTCAAATGCCAGAAGTTCGGCCACCACCAGGCCAACTGCTCCCGTCCCCCCACCTGCGGCATTTGCAGCGCCCAGCACCCGACAGAAACATGTCTGGAGAAATACAAGCGGAAGGAGGAGGTCACTCACCGATGCCCCAACTGCGGAGGTCGCCACCACGCCTGGAACAAAGGTTGCCCTGTTCGACAGGAAAAGGTAGACCAAGGCCGCGAGCGGCAAGTAACATGGGTGCAGGCGGCTCAACAAACTGCCGCAGTTCCCGCTCCTCCCGGCCCTTTTGTCTGGGGCCAGCAACGGCACGGCCTAGGGCCGTCCCAACCACGCCCCCAACCGGAGGACTTCTCCCCGCTGCAAGAGCCCGTCCGACCTGCTGCTCCACCCCCACCACCGAGGAAGCCGGAGGCCCCACTCCCGCCCCCGCCCCCACCGCCTCAACCTGCCCCTCAGCTCTACCTTCCCAAAGGCAGCATAATCATAACACCAAAAGATATCAGGGACCTAGCCAAGGAAATTTCAATGGCCGTGGCGAAGCTAGTGACCGAATCCCTGGGGGCCAAAATCGACCTGACCGCCCTCGAAACGGCAACCAACAAAGTCGCGGACAGGATCGCGAGTCAGGTAGTCCTGAGGGCGCGGGAGTCCACGGAGGCTCACCTACACAGTCCACCGCTGCCACCACCAACAGTGCCCGACGCCTCCGGTTCTGCCAATGGAACTGCCGAGGACTCCGCCCCCACAGGACCTCCCTCTTAGAGGCGGCACGCAGGGATACAGTAGATGTATTCCTCCTTCAGGAGACACTGCTGCCTGAGGGGTCCACTATCTCCCTCCCTGGGTTCCGAGCCTTCCACTGCCCACGGGAACATCGAGCGGGTGGTGGATTGGTCATTCTGGCTCGAAACTTCCTCCGGTGCCATCAGGATCAGCAACCCCTCCCTTGTGGTGAAGGAGTAGAGGTGCAGGCCGTCACTCTACGCCTCCCCTACCTCGACCTGCTTGTGTACAACCTGTACCGGCCACCAGAAGCGGTCCTTGACCTGGAGGAACTGTTTGGCCTCGCAGCCACGGAGAGTGTGCTTCTAGCTGGCGACTTCAACGCACATCACCCGTGGCTCCATTCCACCTCCCCCACCAATGCAGCCGGCCACCACCTATATGTTTCGTTCAGGGACTCTGGACACGTCCTACTCCTGAACGATGTCCGGAGCCCGACACACGTCCAGGCGGGGAGGCTCGACCTGGCGTTCGCCTCCTCCACCATCGCCCCGACTCCGACCTGGTCGCTTCACCCCACTCTCACAAGCGACCACTTCGGAGTCCTCCTGGACATGACGGTCCGCCTCGCCCCACCACCACGGCGACCACAACGCTTAACATGCGTCGAGCGGATTGGGGCCTCTTCAAGGCGACTTCCAAGGCTCTTTTCCAGGAAGCGGACCTTGACATCCCACTGGACGACCGTGCGACCCTCCTAAGTGAGACTATACTCCGTGCCGCCCACCAGGCAATCCCTCTCACCAAAGAACATTCCTGCACGTACAAACACGCCTGGATTTACGGCCCCAGGGTGAGTGAGCTGAATAGACGGGTGAATGCGGCGCGGAAGGCCCACAGAAGAAACCCCACCCCGTCCTCCCGCTGCTACCTGAGATGCGTGGCCCGTCACGCCCAATCGGAGAAACGACGCCTCCAGGAGGAAGAGTGGCTTTCGTGGTGCAGGTCAATCGGCAGCCACACCCGCTTAGGAGACATGTGGCGCCGAGTGAAGCCCATGTATGGCCCTCGTCCTCCCCCTCCGCCTACACACCGGCACCATCGGAAGAGGCAGAGAGATTAGCGAGACTTTTCTCTGAGCGCACCTCTCCCGCGTTCCTCCCCCACGCCACACGGAGGATACAGGAAGACCTGCAGATCACAAGGTCTCGGACCATCACTGAAGCCTGTTCCATGGAAGCGGCCACTGATGCCCCCTTTACACCACGGGAGCTGACGGTCGCCCTTCGCTGCGGACCTGACACATCACCGGGCCTCGACAAAGTAAGCTATTCCATGATATCACACCTTGGGGCTCGAGGCATGGATGAGCTGCTTGCGACCTACAACCAGTCGCTGGAGGCAGGAACCCCACCGGGTATATGGAAGATCGCAACGATCATACCCATTCCAAAGCCCAAAGAAACCCGGTGCCATGCTTCCCATCTCTCTTCTCAGCTGCCCAGGGAAAGTAATGGAAAGGCTGGTCCTTGCACGCCTCCGTTGGCAGATAGGTGAATCCACCACCTTCTGTTCGCCTTCCAGCCCCGCAGAAGTGCCACCACCTGTCTCATGACTCTCCTTGGGGAGCTCCGCTCACGCTCGGTCTGGTAGTGTTCCTCGACCTCGAGAAGGCCTTTGAGCTGGCAAGCCCATCTGCAATACTCGAGGCCTTAGCGGAGAGAGGAATCGGGGCCGCCTCCTGCAGTGGATAGCAGGATTCCTATCAGGGCGCAGCGCGAGTGCGCTTCCAGGGGAGTCTCTCCACCGCACACGCCCGCACTCTCGGCACCCCGCAAGGCAGCTGTTTAAGCCCCTTCCTCTTTAACGTGCTAATGGAGAGACTCCTCGAAGACTCATACGGCCCAGGGGTCCGCCTCCTCTGCTACGCCGACGATCTCGCCCTATACATCCCAAAACACAGCCACCAGGCCCGCGCCCCACTTGCCTTGGCCAACTGCAGCGTCGCTGCACTTCTCTGGCCTTAAGATCAACCCAGATAAGTCCAGCTACATGACCTTCGGCCTCCCTCCCCTTCCGCAGCCCCTTCAGATTGAGGGCAATCCCCTCCAGCACGTCACCACTCACCAGTACCTGGGCGTTTGGTTTGATACCAACCTCTCATTCCGACCCCAGGTACGCCACCTACGAGACCGAACTGCGGCGCGGGTTCGAGTACTGCGGTGCCTGTCTGGGTGGGGCACCGGGGCCACCCAAAAGGTTAAAAGAATGTTTTACACCGCAGCGATTCGCTCCGTCCTAGACTACTGTGCCCCCTGCCTCCCGGGCATCGCCAAAAGTCATTTTCAATCCCTTGAAGTAGTCCAGAACGGGGCCTTAAGAGCCATCCTAGGCGCACCACCGTGGACATCCGTGGCCACGATGAGGGAGGAGTGCGGCCTGCCCACCATCCAACACTGCATTCTGGCTCGGACGTCGATCGCCATGGTGGCGTACATGCGTCGTTGGCCTGCAGCTCCACTAACCAGACAGTACTGCCACGCCTTTCAGCGCCCCCCAGCAGCTGGCCCAGACAAGGACTGGGTACACGCAGTAGCGGATTCCGCCAGGACCCTGGACGTGGCCAGGGCCGTACGCTGCGACCCCGACCTACCCCTCCCAGACCACCTCCCGGTGGCACCTTGGGCCCCACCGCTCTTTACCATCACCACCTCCCAGCGAGTGAGACCCAGGGACCTCCTACCCACCCATCTCCAGCAGGAGGCGCTTGCCCTTATAGTCTCATGCTATGGCCCATCGACAGCCATCTACTACACCGATGGCTCAGTCGGGGAAAATGGCGCGGCAGGCGCGGCATTTGTGTGTGGGGCCTACACCGAAGCCCACAGACTCTCAACCTACACCACGGCCTTTCAGGCGGAACTAGCGGCACTGCTACTGGCCCTAAAGCACGCATCCGAGGCCCGTCACAACACCATCCACCTCTTCTCGGATTGCCTCGCTGCGCTTCACGCTCTCAACTCCACTCCCAAAGACAACTTTGAACTTCTATCTGCCATCCACTACCAGTTGGCCCTCCTCTACCGTGACGGCACCAATACTCACCTATATTGGGTCCCGGGACACGTTGGTGTCCCCGGGAATGAGAAGGCAGACACTGCGGCTGGACTTGCTGGAGAAAGAGAGCAAGTCACCTTTTCATTACTCCGCAGCGCCTCTTCCATCAAGGCCGCAGTGGACAGAGCGGCACTGAGAGCCACCTGCTGCCTCTTCGAGGAAGCAATGGAGGAGGGGTCAAGGTCGGTGACGTGGTACGCCACAGCAACCCGACGAGAACCCCTCACCCTTCCACCAGGTTTACCTCCAAGGGTGGTGTCCCGCCTAATCCCGACTCCGCCTTGGCTACCGATGTGCCTCACAGATCCTGCAGACTGCCCCTGAC
>JACEEZ010024901.1:232500-270000 GCA_016584305.1 Chionoecetes opilio
CCTGGCAAAACACACAATAACATGGAGCTCTAATTTCGTGTCTTTGTGATATTCACGCCAGTATTTCCTAAATGTACTTCATCTATGACACCTAACTCATTTCATTCAACTTATTTAAGCATCTCCTCTTCCTTAACAAGTCACATATGAAACAATTAAAATATCGAAGAGGACCTCCAAGCCAGATTAATAGCGTACCGATATATCATGTTTCACTATTGTTTACCCGGGTTATCTACATATGTGCTTCTCCTGCCACACCTAACACACTTCTTTCTATTTGTTTCATGTCCTAATCTTACACGGTACTTGCATTTCGAGGGCGTTAATGTCCGTAGTGGGAGAGTTATAAAGAAGCCATTTTATTCAAGTTGCACTTGAATATCGACAACGCCTCTGGAGCAATGTTGAATGTGGACCATATCAAGTGCGATAACATGCTCCAAAGCGCGCGCGAGGACAGAATCAAATCAAGTTGGACCAAATTTTTTCAAAATTCTTGATGCAAATACCTCGCGAGTAGGGCCCTCATGTCGTCCGCCTCACCTGCGCCTTCCTCAAGACTGTGGCACGACGCCAGTGATAGCCTTACAGAACCTCGCCAGGGGTCATAGGGTTCCTTAAAAGATTCTCGCAGCCCTAAACAACACCAAGAATCATGAGTGGAGGATAGTTGTGGCAATGTTTCAGAGAAGAGATATCATCATTGAGGAGGCGGCGAAAAGCAGCCTAGTCCTTCCTTCCTCACGTAATTAGTTCCTACTCTTCTTCCTTCCTTCAATCTCTTCCATCCCACCACCTCAACAGCTAACAAATACATTCCCACCAATCACAAAACTGGAAACACTGCACTGTTCCACCACAAACATGTACAAAAACCGATAATTCCCTCTCATATCTCCCGCATGCAAGGTTGGCAGTCACGCCCGCCGCCGCCACCGCCACACTTACTTGTCCATAATTCCCTGCTGATTCCATGCACGCCTGGCATTAACGGGGCAGAAAACGTTGTGTTGAAGCACTCTTGACACTGTGACGCGTAGGATTTGTAATCAAGGACACACGTGCACACACAAAAATATGATACTGTTACGCCGCGGAGGAATGTCCGTCTGTCTATGTGCACGAGTGAGCGGCGTGCGACCTTGGGGACGAGGGGTTGCCGGTTGGGAGACGGGAGAGAGAGCGGTGTGGGAGAGTGGAAGGTGGCAAGAGGTCTTTGGGAGCGGTGAGGCGGGCGAGCCAGTGTTGTCTGTGGGCAGAGGGGAGGAGACGCTGGCCTGGATAAGACGTATTGGAATAGCTTCTTCTCTCCCGCGCCGCCCTTTGTAATCTGCCCACACTCTAGACACTCTCTCTTACACTAGACTGTAGACACTCTCTCTAACCAGAGAGAGTGTCAGTGTCTCGTATAAGTCAGCGTCTCGCATATAAGTCAGTACCCGTGTGCATGTGCCATTCTCACGTAGCCTCCAGTGTGTGTTAGACACAACCATTTAGACAGTGTGAACATGTGAGTCCCTCTCCACCCCCCATCAGTACCGTGTATTGTGACCTCCGCCAATAAATTAGATAGTTTAATACAGTGTGCTCAGTGTCCCTTCCTCCGGGTGAATGATAAAGGTGCCACGCCCAAGAGAAAGCTACTCGCCTCAGGTATTTCTGCCGAACCTCCGTCAGTTTTTACGTGAGGCGCCCTTGGTGTGATAAGTGTTACGCCCCGTCTGGGGAGAGGGGGCGCAACGGGGGGTGCAGCTCCTGTTAGCGGACCCCCCACCCGCTACGGTTCTATCCAATCGGTCGCTGACGTGGCATGACAATTAATCCCCGGCACCCCTACCTGTAGGGTGCCGGGTTGGGCATATCTCCATGTACTATGTACTTACGTTTCACATTAAGGGGCAGTGCCCCCTTGCGTCGGAAATACGGGGAGCTTGCATCCCCAGGCCGGTAAAGCCCCGGCATTGCCGAGGGGGGCAACCCTCCCTGTCCTCCCCGAGGGCCCTGGCTTGTTACAGGTCCCCCGGGGGCATCCTTGAAAGCCTGCCCTGTCATGCACTGTACCATAATTAATACATCACCATCTGCTGCGTAGCTTCCTTGTAGACCTGTGGTACTCAAGGGGTCCTAAAGCTCCGCTGCGTGGCCCCGGGATCCTTGGGGGGCCCAGAAGAGAAGCCACAGGGGCGGGTGTGTTGCAGGACGTCGTAGCACCGTAGAGTTGCACGTACCCGCCCCGTGGGGCAATGCGGGGCGATCCTTATAATCCCGCTGCGTGTGCCTCGCAATGCCCCGGGGTCCCAGGGAGGACCCAGGAGAAGCCACAGGGGCGGGTGTGTTGCAGGACGTCGTAGCACCGTAGAGTTGCACCCCGCCCCGTGGGGCAATGCGGGAAGATTTTTAGTAGCCCCGCCGTGTGTGCCTCGCAATGGCCCGGGGTCCCAGGGGGAATCCAGGAGAAGCCACAGGGGCAGGTGTCTTGCAGGACGTCGTAGCACCGTAGAGTTGCACCTGCCCCGTGGGGTGGGGCAAAGCAGAGCAGCGGGCGTCGGGGCGTCGGTTAGGCGCGCGGCGTGTATAGCGCGGCAGAGTGGAACTCAGCCAGCTACCCGAGCACGCGCGCCGCCCGAGGAGGCCTTGAAGGAATACCACGCGTTAACTCGCTCGCTGCACTAAAACACAAGTCTCGTATAAGAGGTCACCGCGACGCAGGCTTGCGTGTGCACGCACTCGTCTAGATTCTGTTTTCTGTCCTCTGTTCAGAGGCAGGCGAGGCTTCATAATGCAGCTGTGGTCTGCAGGTGGTGGTGGGTACAGGGCAAAGGTTATATCAGTGTGACAGTTAATTATCTAATGTGTGAAGTGAGGGGTGTAAGGTAATGGTTCCTTGAACGCTGGCAATTATGTTGGGTCAGCAATATAAGCAATGCCTTTCCACTTCTTCCCATTTCTTGTTCCTTCTTCTTCTCCTCCCTCTTCTTATTCCTCGCTTTCTCTCTCCTTTACTGCCGTCCCTCTAGTCCTCTTCTTCGGACTCTCCTCTGTAGAACAGCTAAGGTCAGCAAATCTGCAGGTGGGCTCCCTGCTCTCCCCTCGTGGCTGATAAGGAGAATGATGTATCAGCGAAACCGTCGTCGCCTCTCTCTTCCTTCTTCCATCTCCTCATGTATCCTTCTCTCCTTCCTTATACCTAGTTCCTCTGTCCCCCGAGCCCTCACAATAAGAAAGGTGAGTGCCCTCCGTAACATTGGTGTCAGCAGTTTGGGATTGATTGTAGAAAAAAATATGTGGCCGGTAGCTGTGTAGCACGCGGTCAAGATGGCGGGCAAGGAGGAAGGGGAAGGCGAGTTGGTGCCTTGTGACGTCACTGAGGAAGAAAATGGCGCGCTTCTAACGGAGGAAGGCGTGGGTGCCAACCCAGTCCCTGTGTGCGAGCGTGACACAACAGAACCGGAAATGGCGGGAGAAAACAGGTGGGGGAGTGAGATGGCGGATAGCGAGAGAGTGGACACGAACAGGATCATGGCCATGATGAAAGAAATTATGAGCCAAAATAGAAGTAAAAAGGAGAAACTGATGAAAGAAATGATGAGCCAAAATAGAAGTGAAAAGGAGAAACTGATGAAAGAAATGGTTAACCAACATGAATATTTAAGTTAAATGAAACAGAATTTAAATGAAGTGAGAGACACACTGAGCAGAGGCTTAATCGAGGTACAAGCTGACGCGAGGCAGGATACTGACGAGGCATGCGCTGCAATAAGAGACGAGTTGGAAACTGACATCGAGGATGTAGTCACTGGGGGGCTGTGCGTGAAGGAGGAGGCTCGTGAAGTGAAGCCACAGGTTTCACGATCAGAACCTGGCACACACGCAGGCTCACACGTGGTTCCCATGGCAACGGCGGGGAGCGGAGCGGCTGCAGCCACATCTGTATACACACCCCCGCTCTAGCCAACCCGACTCGCCTCGCCTGGCTTTCTTCACCGCTATACTACGCCCCCGAATTCTCCTCCGCGAAGCGTGCACTCGCTTGTAGGAGCCACAGGGTGGAGGAAACCATCGGAATTTGATGGAAAAGTGTCGTGGGAGGCATACCTGGCTGTGGGTGATCTGTTTGGGGTTGCGGGCGCGGCCGCGATTTGTGAGTGTAAGGAGAGCGTAGCCCTGCCCCTCTCACTACCCACTCCACCTAGCTCACGCGAGTCTCCGCTTCGTCGTGCGGGCCCGAGTGCACGTCAGGAATGTGGCGATTTGCGACACAGGCCGCAGGAGCTGGATGCGCCTGTGCCGTGGAAGGCCTGTCGGGCCCAATTCGCGGCGCTGGCGAGCGGCGTAAAAGGCGTGCCGTGGAAGGCCTGTCGGGCCTGATTCGCGGCGCTGGCGAGCGGCGTAAAAGGCGTGAAAGGCCTTGCTGGGGGCCTGCCGCCCAGACAGGTTCGGATCAAGGGCCCACCGAGGAAGGGCAAGAAACCCGCTCACTTCGCCTCGGCATGGAACCACCGGAAGAAGAGCCGCTGGCGTAGTGAGCGTGGGAGGCCGCACCGCAAGCATTGGAGGCCTCGTGGCGAGCCAAGGATGAAGAGGACGCACTCATATCTGCCTCCGCCGCGCCTTCAGGAGGATGGTGAGCAGTTGAGCCACACTAGCATTGTGTGGCCCCCGCCGAAGCTGGTGCAGGTGGCAATAACTGCTTGTTACGACGGTGGAGGGATGCACCGTGCCCTATACCAGGCAGAGCCAGCCACAGCGTGTTGCTGTTAAGTCCTGTCGCACCGTCATCGGCGTCTTGCAGTGGAGGGCATGGTCTGTCGGGAGGTCGTGATGCCCTTTGCCGCGGAGACGAGCAGTGGAGCAGAGAGGAAAGCTGCGGGGCCCAGTGGAGAGTGACTCCTGGGCCGTGGTTACCTCTGAGGCGAGCCAAGGATAGAGGACGTCCCCTGTGGTTTGTGGCGCCTGGGTGAGGTTGCTGCTCTGTGTTCCTGCTGGTGGGTCTCGCGTGCGAAGAGGAGGGCGGCCTGGTGCGACCTTCCAGCACTGCAGTGGCGGCTGGTGGAGGCGATGGAGGGACTTGCAGCTGTAAAGCTTTGGGTGGTAATGTTTGATATAGGGGTGTGTTTAAGGATGAGGCGAGTTGCTCTTCATTTGAGGATTTTTTATTGTGTTAATTTTGTGTGTTTCAACTATTGTTTCCCTTCTTCTTTTCTGTACTTTCAGGATAAAGGATTTAGGATAAAAAAAAAAACAGCGGGACGCTGTTCTGGGGAGGAGGAGGATAGTGTTACGCCGCGGAGGAATGTCCGTCTGTCTGTGTGTACGAGTGAGCGGCGTGCGACCTTGGGGACGGGGGGTTGCCGGCTGGGAGACGGGAGAGAGAGCGGTGTGGGAGAGTGGAATGTGGCAAGAGGTCTTTGGGAGCGGCGAGGCGGGCGAGCCGGTGTTGTCTGTGGGCAGAGGGGAGGAGACGCTGGCCTGGATAAGACGTATTGGATTAGCTCCTTCTCTCCCGCGCCGCCCTTTGTAATCTGCCCATACACCAGAGAGAGTGTCAGTGTCTCGTATAAGTCAGCGTCTCGCATTTAAGTCAGTACCTGTGTGTGTGTGCCATTCTCACGTAGCCTCCAGTGTGTGTTAGACACAACCATTTAGACAGTGTGAACATGTGAGTCCCTCTCCACCCCCCATCAGTACCGTGTATTGTGACCTCCGCCAATAAATTAGACAGTGTAATACAGTGTGCTCAGTGTCCCTTCCTCCGGGTGAATGATAAAGGTGCCACGCCCAAGAGAAAGCTACTCGCCTCAGCTATTTCTGCCGAACCTCCGTCAGGAGTAAGTGCTTACGTGAGGCGCCCTTGGTGTGATAAGAAAGGTGAGTGCCCTGCGTAACAATACTTTTGGTTCCCCCTAGCATAGCGTCTTCCCCCGAGGCCACGTAACCTTGACTGTCGCGCGTGGATCACAGACGAAGTATTGCCACACTTTCAGTTGGGAATTATCGTACCGGTGTCGTGTGAGCAGCAATCTGTTTACGAAGTGCAGTCCGCCTTTGTTTACTAATAAAAGAAAACGGGAATTGCGCACGCGTTGAGGGGAATTTTTACTAATACTGAATGTCCGCTAAAGTAGGGAAGGGTATACTGTTGTTATTCTTTCATAGGAAAAACATTCATGAATCGAATAATGCGCTCTGCTTTTGTATTACTGATGTGAAGGACCATTATATAGCCTGTTTGCAGTGAATCATGTGTAAATTTACGGAATATAGCATCTTGCTAATTAAAAAGAAAATACTATTTTGATGTGTATCAGATGAATATGATACCTGTGTGGGGCAGATTGCATTCTTGAACACGGGTGGTTAAGGCCCCATCTCCTGCTCACAGGACATTTCTGTACGAAATTGAATGCCTCATATATCATTATATGCTCAAAACCCTACCTATAACTGTCGCCGATAGAAATTCTCGCCGACGTCGGCGAGTGTTCCACTTCATGCCCCCCCCCCTCCTTTTGTTGATAAATAACGACGGGTTTGTTGTCGTAGGACGCCTGGACATGCCTTTGTTGATCAACAAGTCAATATTAGTAAATATTCCCCTCAACGCATGCGCAGTTCCCGTTTTCTTTTCTTAGTAAACAAAGGCGGACTGCACCTCGTAAACAGACTGCTGCTCACACGACACCGGCTTAGTGGCGGAGTGGCGCAGCGAGGAGGAAAGTGCAAAGGAATGTGACGTCTGCATCTGCGCATGCGCCAGAGGAGTGTGCTCCCGTGTCTCGCAACCAATGACTATATACACATGATAAGAAAGTGACTCTGCGACCAATAGAAAATTGGGTGACCAAAATACGTATTGGCACCTGGTCGCCTCTCACGCCCTCTATAATCGTAGCGCATAACTATATTTCACACAGGGGACTTTTAATGGGTATCTGTTGTAAATCTTTTTAATGGGTATCTATTGTAAATCTTAAGTACCCACTCATGACAGTTCAAGCTACATTGTTTCGCTCATCCTGATGTTATTTATTACCAATGCTTACCTTTCCTAACATATTTTTCCTAGTACATGTGGTCAATAATGGGAGTAAAGCCTTCTATTAATCCCACAATAAACTACGCATTGGATATGTAACTGATATTTGGCCATCATTTACCACTTGACAGCATTATGCATGTGTTTTCACCTCCTGATGTTATATTTGTTAATCACTGTTGCCTATTCTGATCGTGCATCATCCTGTAATTGGTTGATTATTTTATTAACAAGGTTATGATTATGTTTTAGCTCCTTTACATGTATTGATTATATATTATATTTCTTTACTTTCTCCTGATATATGTTCTCTTTCAAGTATACTTGAATGATGTAATATATCATAAATAATTAAACCAACTAAGATTGGCACATATTTATTCAATGTATTGCAATTTACAGCATGCTAAACACAAGAAATTTTCAATTAGCAGTAACTAAGTAGGATTTCCAATGACGAAATTGCATGACAGATACAGGGACATCACAGCACATGAGGGGTTAGAGAGGGACATCACAGCACGTGAGGGGTTAGAGAGGGACATCACAGCACGTGAGGGGTTTGGGAGGGCTCATGACGAAACTTCTTGTTCTTGTTTTAGGGCTGCAAGGATCCCTTGGGGAACACTATGAGCCCTTGACGAAACTATTTCTTTAACTTGTACACTTTGTTTACATGCAGAAGACGCTCTTTGATCGTCGCCAACGCCACCTACATTCGTTACCCAGCAATATGGGTAACTTTTGAGGTTCCAGTTAGGGTTAAATGTATATTATAGCTTTCCTATCATGTATATATAGTCATTGCTCGCAACCCTATAGTAGCGCGCCAGATGTACGATGTTTCTTCTTCATTTCTGCCAGCATCGTGGACAAGCAAGAGCTTCCCAACTCGTGTGCCTCACACCACGGCCGGGGATGTTCGTGTCGGATTAATTCGTCTTAAGATACTCTGGGTGGATTTAACTGCTCATCTTCATTATTCATACATTTGTTTTCATCTTCACTGTCTTTATTAAGTATACCTTTTGCGTCTTATTACACAATAATGTGAATATATATAAGCACATTCGATGAGAGACGAATCTTCTTGTAAATCAAGGTAGCGTAGCTTTGCTGTTACGGTTGCATGTATACAGGGCATGGCGTTCTATGTCAGGAGGCAGCCTTGCACTCCTCTGTCACGTGGCAGTGCGGTATCTCAACATGTAACGACAACATGTTATTTATCCGTCAGGAGGCCGCCTGACACCCCTCAGTCACGGGGCAGCGAGACCTGAGGCAGCGGCCTCTCTCAACTGCCTGTTGTTCTTCGTCAGGTGGCAGCCAATCCCTCCACAATATCGGTGTAATGCATCTCACCATTTAGCTACCTCATTTTGTTCTCCGTCAGGAGGCAACCTGCCATTCCTCAGTCAAGGGGTAGCTTGGCCTGTCACCATGTAGCGACCTCATTTTGTTCTCCGTCAGGAGAATTTCTCACCTTCACTATCTTTTTACGTATACCTTTTGCGTCTCATTACACAGTAATGTGAATATAAACACACTCGATGAGAGACTTACTGTACGAATCCTCTACCGTAGCTAACACTATAGTCGCCATCTGCACTGATGTCGCCAGCCGCCATACATTACGAATTATAGCATCACTACTGATTTTTATGTGCCACTGAAGATGATACACAGTAGTTTATATCATGACTGTATAATCTACTCTGTTTCAGTGTTGCTTTATACTTTGTATTGTTACCCTTAGTCACCCCTAAAAACATTTTCTGTGGAGTGATATGATTGTGGTCCCGTAAATTAAGCGAGCATGTTGATGAGCTGGATAGAAAGTGGAGCGAGGGTCTCTTTTCGGGTGGACAGCTGGTGGGTTAGGAGCTGGCGGTGGAAGCTCCGTGGATAGGCCACGTGTTGTACTGAGTGTGGTACAAGGGAAGTAAATTGTGTGTTGGGTGTGTACTTGAGTTGGTGATTGACTTGGTGTATGATTGACTGATGGTGTAAGGTGTGTGTGTGTCGGAGGTGTATGGCGTGAGCAGCAGCTCAGCTGATGGTGTGTTGTGTGTCGGAGGTATATGGCGTGAGCAACAGCTGGTTGTGTGGAGGCGTGTAGCCTGTGTGGTGTGAGCAGCAGCTGGTTGTGTGGAGGCGCGTAGCCTGTGTGGTGTGAGCAGCAGCTGGTTGTGTGAAGGCGTGTAGCCTGTGTGGTGTGAGCAGCAGCTGGTTGTGTGGAGGCGTGTAGCCTGTGTGGTGTGAGCAGCAGCTGGTTGTGTGGAGGCGTGTAGCCTGTGTGGTGTGAGCAGCAGCTGGTTGTGTGGAGGCGCGTAGCCTGTGTGGTGTGAGCAGCAGCTGGTTGTGTGAAGGCGTGTAGCCTGTGTGGTGTGAGCAGCAGCTGGTTGTGTGGAGGCGTGTAGCCTGTGTGGTGTGAGCAGCAGCTGGTTGTGTGGAGGCGTGTAGCCTGTGTGGTGTGAGCAGCAGCTGGTTGTGTGGAGGCGTGTAGCCTGTGTGGTGTGAGCAGCAGCTGGTTGTGTGGAGGCGTGTAGCCTGTGTGGTGTGAGCAGCAGCTGGTTGTGTGAAGGCGTGTAGCCTGTGTGGTGTGAGCAGCAGCTGGTTGTGTGGAGGCGTGTAGCCTGTGTGGTGTGAGCAGCAGCTGGTATGTGGTGATGGTATGTGGTTTGTGTACGTGTTGACTGGCGTGTAAGCCTGATGGTGTGTGATGGTGTGGGCTTAACTGTGGCGAGTAGCCTGGTGAGTGGTGATTGGTGGATTGATGTTTGAGACATCAAAAGGGCTATGATAGATTTATTTCTTTGTTTATGTATATATATGATTGTGTAAATATATAATATGTTAAATAGAGAAGTGAGTCAATATTTGCCTGGTGGTTGTGAGAGTGAGGTCTGGTTGTGAGAGTGAGGTCTGGTTGTGAGAGTGAGGTGTGGTTGTGAGAGTGAGGTGTGGGGAGTGAAAATCTAGTTATCAACCAGCCGGCCCGGGAGAACTTCTCTTAAGGGAGAAGTAAGGCACATTGATAGGTATTGCACAATATTTACTGTGCATGTTTTTGCAGCAAGGAGCTGCAGTGTGGTGAAGTGTGGCTGGGGACGTAACACATATTTGGGGGCCTGTCCGGGAACGAATTTTGATCTTGTGTGTGTGACCAGTGGACCAGTGGAGCCATAGCCTACCCTGCCAACCCTGCAACCCTGCCACAGTGTGAACTCTGCCGGCTTACTATCTCATGTACTACAGTACTGTGGTAAGCTCTGTGCACTCCTATATTTATGATGGAGGGAAATGTGAGCGACTTTATGGTTCATCGTGAGGTGCACTACCTATATCAGTGTACCAGGGATGAGTTGAATAAATTAGCGGAGAAATTTGAAATAGAGTTGATATCTAGGCCCAAGGAGGATATGCAGAGAGAATTAGTGAAAGAATTAATGGACTTAAGGCAGTTAATGATGTTAGAACATTTTAGAAATAATCTGAAACCAGAGTTGAGGTATGAAATTATGAAGCTTGATATAAAAGATGTGATGGAGGCTGGACGTAAGGCTGACCAGCTTGAGGTGGCCTACGGGATTTGTAATTCAGTGTCAAGGGTTAGACTTAGCCACCAGAGCTGGTCTGGTAACTCGGCTGGTTATGTGAGTAGTAAGGGGAACAAAAATTTTCATTTACAAGGTATCGCAAATGAAAAAAATGCTAGGTACTCAAGTAACTATGTGAAATCTAGTTTTGGAGGAAATTTTCAAAATCAGGCAGTATATTCACCCCCTCCCAAGAAAAATAATGTCAGTAATGCTCCAAGGCAGAGTCAGTCCTTGATTAGATGTTATAAATGTGGTGAAGTTGGACACCTAAGTATATATTGTGGCAACCAACAAAGCTTGCCTCCCAAATGTCAACTTTGTGGTAAACAGGGACATAGAAAATATCAATGTTATAGGTATATGAATTCAAAGGAGGCAGGACTGACAGTGTCCAGGAGAGGATGTGTAGAGCACTTGCCAACAAATGTTAACACTGAGAAGAAAGTTTTACCTGCAGTTGATTTTGAACCTTTTATTACAAAAGGACAGATGAAATTGGATGATGCAAATCTCACAGTGAACCTGATGAAAAGTGATTTTGTGAAGGCTTCAGTGGATTATTTAGGATTTAAGGTTGGACAAGGAGAGGTGAGACCACTTAATGCCAAAGTGAAAGGCATTATGGATTTGCCTTCTCCAACAAACAGGAAGGAGCTGTTGAGATTTTTGGGGATGAGTGGTTATTATAGGAGATTTTGTAGAAATTTCTCAGCAGTTGCACTGCCATTAACAAGGTTGTTGTGTAAAAAGATGAAATTTGTGTGGAGCGAGCACTGTGAAGAGGCTTTAAAAAAAATTAAGGATATTTTAGTTAATGCTCCCATATTGATTACTCCTGATTATGACAAGACATTTAAGCTGTATGTGGATGCCAGTGGTGAGGGAATTGGAGGAGTGTTGATGCAGGAGATGGAAGGAGTTGATCATCCCATTGGATATTTCTCTAAAAAGTTATTGTTATACCAGAGGAATTATAGCACAATTGAGAAAGAGGCTTTGGCGTTGATTTTGAATTTAAATAATTTTGATATATATGTAAAAGGGGCTGCGATGCCAGTGCAAGTGTTTACAGATCACAACCCCTTAGTTTTTGTAAATAGTATGAAAAATTCATATCAAAGGTTGATGAGGTGGTGTCTACTGTTGCAGGAGTATGATTTGGTTGTTACCCATGTGAAAGGGAAGGATAATGTGATAGCAGACGCTCTTTCACGAGTTCCTGTAAGCTGTGAGCCCTCTTAAGAGAGAACTCACATCTTTACTGGAAGGGGGGTGTTACCCTTAGTCACCCCTAAAAACATTTTCTGTGGAGTGATATGATTGTGGTCCCGTAAATTAAGCGAGCATGTTGATGAGCTGGATAGTAAGTGGAGCGAGGGTCTCTTTTCGGGTGGACAGCTGGTGGGTTAGGAGCTGGCGGTGGAAGCTCCGTGGATAGGCCACGTGTTGTACTGAGTGTGGTACAAGGGAAGTAAATTGTGTGTTGGGTGTGTACTTGAGTTGGTGATTGACTTGGTGTATGATTGACTGATGGTGTAAGGTGTGTGTGTGTCGGAGGTGTATGGCGTGAGCAGCAGCTCAGCTGATGGTGTGTTGTGTGTCGGAGGTATATGGCGTGAGCAACAGCTGGTTGTGTGGAGGCGTGTAGCCTGTGTGGTGTGAGCAGCAGCTGGTTGTGTGGAGGCGTGTAGCCTGTGTGGTGTGAGCAGCAGCTGGTATGTGGTGATGGTATGTGGTTTGTGTACGTGTTGACTGGCGTGTAAGCCTGATGGTGTGTGATGGTGTGGGCTTAACTGTGGCGAGTAGCCTGGTGAGTGGTGATTGGTGGATTGATGTTTGAGACATCAAAAGGGCTATGATAGATTTATTTCTTTGTTTATGTATATATTTGATTGTGTAAATATATAATATGTTAAATAGAGAAGTGAGTCAATATTTGCCTGGTGGTTGTGAGAGTGAGGTCTGGTTGTGAGAGTGAGGTCTGGTTGTGAGAGTGAGGTGTGGTTGTGAGAGTGAGGTGTGGGGAGTGAAAATTTAGTTATCAACCAGCCGGCCCGGGAGAACTGCTCTTAAGGGAGAAGTAAGGCACATTGATAGGTATTGCACAATATTTACTGTGCATGTTTTTGCAGCAAGAAGCTGCAGGGTGGTGAAGTGTGGCTGGGGACGTAACAGTATCTCCAAGTATATACGGTTTCAAATTATTGACCCTCTCCTGTCAGACCATTTCCACGATAACTCCATTGTGCGCAGTGCTAATTGTTGATTTTAAAGAACAATAATATGTTGATTTAGAATATTATATTCAAAAATAGATTTTTGTTATGATTTAGATCATAATGTTATGTCAAATAGGGAATATATTCGTAATTTCGTGACATACCTAATTAATATGCTAATTAGGCAATTTATGGAAAAATTTAAATATACACAGTAGCTAGCTAGCATCTTGCAGTTTTACATCATTGATAATTTAAACTTAGGTCTAAACACCCATAGGAATTCTATAGGTCATTTAATAAAGAAGATAATACGAATATGCTAATTAGGTCAATTATGAAAATTGCTCAACAAATGCAAATTAGCATCCGGCAGTTTTTGCATCCTTAGGATGTGTACATTACATTTCAAGCATAAAACCTTACTGTACTCAACATTTCCAGGTTCACTATAGGGCATATAGGGACGGCTAGTAGACTAAAAGTGACATGAGTCAGCTAGAGCATATTTTTTACTTCCACCAATTAGCTGCTTACCATGGGTGCGTCTTGTGAGAGAGTGAATTTCCATTCTAGATATGCTCTGTTAATTATAGCCTATAGTAGGCTACTATGAAATCCCAGCTATTAGACGGGTAAATATATTGTTACGACCGTGCCCAGACGACTCGGTCTATAGATCAAGATCAAGACCACGAGGGACAAGAGGAGGAAAACATCGCGAGGAAAACAGAGCCTACGGTGGTGTGACAGGCAATCCCAGGGTAGAGATAGTGTCAGGGGCGGGGCTAATTCATTGCTTCTGGACTGGGGCGGGGCGTGGGTGGTTATCAGGGTATGTGTGAAGGTGCCGCAGGACTGGTGAAGGAGGAACCGCGTAGTGCCAGCGAGTGGTTTAGTTCAGACAGTGAGGGGGAGCAAGAGTTGGGTGCCCAAAGGTACGGCGTGCTCCGTCAGGTGCCGTCTGCCCGTGCGACACCGAAAAGTGCTGTTCCCACGCCTCCCTCAACACCATCCCCGCCAAGTTCTCCATCCCATAAGGTACAGGGATCCCGACGTCGTCGTCGTGGTGAGGGTGCCCGAAAGCGTCCCCAAGAATTTGACGGTACTGTGTCCTGGGAGGCCTACCGGGCACAGTTTGAGCTGTTGACCGAGGCCTGGGGCTGGAGCCGCTATGAGAGGGCGGTGCAGCTTGTGGGGGTGTTGAAGGGTTTAGCGCTGGAGGTGTTGAACCAGTTGCCGGCCGGGAAGCAGACCTCCTACAGTAGCGTCTTGGCGGTGCTAGAGAGGCGGTACGGACACCAGCACCAGTCAGAGGTGTTTAGGGCCAGGTTCAGAGCCAGACTAAGGAATCCTGGGGAGTCGTTGCCGCACTTGGCGCAGGACTTGGAGCAGCTAGTACGTCGGGCGTACCCGGGGGCAAGCGAGGACATGATCACTCTCCTCCTCCGGGACCAATTTGTGGATGCGGTGAACCATCCACAAATAAAGATATACATTCAACAGGCACACGTGGAAGACCTGCAGCAAGCCCTGGCCCGAGGAATGGAAATAGAGTCCTTTTTGAGGACTAGTCGGGAGGTGGAAGGCCCGACACACAGGCCGAGAACCATGTTTAGGGCCAGGAAGGGGCACGTCCAGTCGCCCCCAGCTAGCCCTATATCGTCTCCAGGAGCTCTCTACGGCAACTGTTTCCGCTGTGGACAGCAAGGTCACTGGAAGAGGGAATGCCCTCTGCAGAGGCGCCAAAGCGTCTCACCTAGAGGGAGTAGCAGCGGCCGGTACCAGTACAAGCCGTGCTGCTGGGATTGTGGGCAGGCTCACCGCACTAGTGAGTGCCCAAAAAACGGGTACTCTGCCAGCGGGACGGCCGCGGGAAACTCTGTCTGGCTGGGAGCGGGGGCCCAACACCAGCCAATCAACCAGAGGCCCCACTCCAGGTAAGGTGCCGCTCTACGGGCGCCAGGACCGTGCAGGTACAGGGACAAGTCAACGGGAGGCCCTGTAGCCTGACGGTAGACACGGGTGCCGAGCGCACGTTCGTACAGGCGTACTTGGTGGACACCTCAGAACTTCCAGCCACCAAACAACAGTTGTGCGGGGTCACCGGCCACTGCACGAAGTTAAGGGGACCGGTACAGGCGATAATTGAGGTCGGCGAGACTAAGGAGGAACTACCCGTTTATGTAGCCGACCAGGACGAAAATCTCCTTGGCCTGGATTTCCTCCAGCAGAGCAAAGCGGTGCTGGACCTTGGCTCCATGACCATGCAGGCCAAAGGAGGGGAAGTTACGCTGCAAGGGCGCGAACAGGGTGTGCGGGCGTGGACTGCACAGGTTAAGTCGAGTGGTCGGCAAGAAAGAAACACAGGGATGCCGCCGCATCTGCAGGACCTCTGGCAGAGAAGTGGTAGCTGTTTAACCCCAGGGCAGGCTGCCAAGGTGGGGCAGTTGCTGGGGCTGGCGGGGGACGTGTTCTCGAAGGGTGACCACGACTTGGGCAGGACCGGGCTCGCCCAGCACCTCATCCACACGGGCGACAGCAGGCCCATTAAGCAGCCCCCCCGGCGGATAGCACCAGCGAGGAGGAAGGAGATCGAGACAGCTGTGGAGGAACTACGGGCTCAGGGTGTCATCGAAAAGTCCAGCAGTCCATGGTCGTCCCCAGTGGTAATGGTTCGAAAGAAGGATGGGACGATGCGTTGTTGTGTGGACTACAGGGCGCTCAATGCAGTTACAACCAAGTACTCTTACCCGCTGCCTCGCATAGACGACACGTTGGATGCATTGGTTGGTGCACGGTGGTTCTGTACCCTGGATCTTAAGTCAGGGTACCACCAGGTCTTCATGGCAGAGGAGGACAAGCCAAAGACTGCCTTCTCATCCGGCCAAGGATTGTGGCAGTTTAGGGTCATGAGCTTTGGTTTGGTCAACGCTCCCGCCACTTTTGAGAGGCTGATGGAGCGAGTACTGGATGGCCTCCTGTGGAAATCGGCTCTGGTCTACCTGGACGATGTGGTGGTGTACGGAGGCACCTACGAGGAGATGCTGGAAAGGCTGGAAGAAGAGCTGGACAGGTTTAGGGCTTCGAACTTGAAGCTCAGCCCCAAGAAGTGCTGCCTCTTCCAGGAACAGGTGTCATTTCTGGGCCACATCGTGAGCCGGGATGGGGTGTCGGCTGACCCCTGGAAGTTAGAAACCATCAAGGAGTGGCCAGTTCCCTGTAGTGTAACGGAGGTGCGAAGCTTCCTGGGCCTCTGCACGTATTACCGGAGATTCGTGCAGCGCTTCGCACATATAGCCACACCACTTCATCACCTGACACGAAAAGGAGCTCGGTTCCTGTGGAGTGATGAGTGCCAGGCGGCCTTCGAGCAGCTGAAGGAGGCACTCACTCACGCCCCTGTATTGACATACCCTGTTCCTACGGAACCATATATCTTGGATTGTGACGCTAGTGCTGAAGGAGTGGAGGCTGTCCTCTCCCAGCTAATGAACGGGCAGGAATGTGTAGTGGCATACTACAGTCGCAAGTTTTCTGCTCCGGAAAGGAACTACTGTGTCACCAGGAAGGAACTGTTGGCGGTGGTCAAAACCATGGACCACTTCCACTCGTACTTGTACGGTGCCGAGTGCACGGTCAGGACCGATCATGCTGCCCTAAAGTGGCTGAAAACCCTTAAGAATCCAGAAGGGCAGCTTGCCAGGTGGTTGGGCAAGCTAGAGCAGCATGACTACCAAATTGAGCACCGTCCGGGCCGGGTGCACAGTAATGCCGACAGTTTGAGTCGACGCCCTTGCCCTGTGGACTGCAAACACTGCAGCCAACGTGAGCCAAACCAAATATGTAACCGTGTTTCCCTCCATGTCGATACCACCTCGTGGAGGCAGGACCTTGAGCTGGCCCAGCGACAGGACGCTGATATTGGGCCAGTTGTGGCGTGGTTAGAGGAGAGTCGTATTAGGCCACCTTGGGAACGTGTGGCAGTGACCAGCCCATTGGGGGAGTGTTGGAACGACAGTGGGTGACCAGTGATGGAAAAGTGAAATTCTGGCTGACGGTTATCCCCAAGAAAAAGAGGGTAGAACTATTGGGTGAGGCTCATGGTGGCAGCACAAGTGGGCACTTCGGTGTTAAGAAAACTCTTGTGCGTTTGCGGCAGCGTGTGTACTGGTTGGGTATGCGCCAGGACGTGCAGGAGTGGTGCCGGTCCTGTGACGTGTGCAGTGCTAAGATGGGCCCCAATGTACGTGCTTGGGCACCATTACAGCTTTATCAGGTGGGGGCACCCATGGAGAGGGTGGCAGTGGACATAGTGGGTCCTTTGCCCCAGACGGCCAAAGGAGATCGCTATGTGTGTGTGGCGATGGATTATTTTACTAAGTGGCCAGAAGCCTACCCTCTCCCCAACCATGTGGCTACCACGGTTGCCGAAGTTCTGGTGGCTGAATTTTTCTCAAGATTCGGTGTGCCTGAGGAGTTACACTCGGACCAAGGGAGGGAATTCGAGTCTGAGGTGTTCAGGGAGTGCTGTCAGCTGCTCGATGTGCAGAAGACACGTACAACTCCACTCCGGCCGCAGTCAGACGGCATGGTGGAACGTTATAATCGCACACTGGCCCAGCAGCTGGCGAAGAGCTGCCTGGAAGGACAGGTGGACTGGGACCTGAAGCTTCCCCTACTACTCATGGCATACCGGTCGGAAGAACATGAGGCCACCGGTTACGCACCTGCCAGGCTTATGTGTGGCCGGGAGTTGCGGTTATCACTGGACCTCATCACCGGACGGCCGCCGGACGAGGGGATGCCCATTGTTACCACACCTTACGCCGCTGCCCTAAAAAAACGGATGGAGGAAATACACCACCAAGTCCGAGATAATCTCCGGATAGCGGGAGAGGCCATGAAGACCCGCTATGATCGGCATACTGAAGTGCTGATATTCCAGGAAGGGCAGCAAGTGTGGCTGTACAACCCAAGGAGGAAGAAGGGGCAGTCTCCTAAGCTGCAGAGTCCATGGGAGGGGCCATACACAGTGGTGGAGGTGATTTCTGATGTCACCTTCCAGATCCGCAGGCCACCCCGAAGGAGAGCAATGGTAGTCCATGCTGATAGGCTCTGAAGGTACTATGGTCCGGGCCACTACAGTTGGGAGGATGGCATCGAGAGAGACGTCTCGACGCCAGAGCCGGGTGGCAGTGAGGATGACGAGGAACGCGTTTTCTGGCCGGAGGAAGAGAACGCGGGCGACATGGGGCTGGTTCCTCTAACCGGCCTCGAACCCAGCGAGCAGGCGGCAGTAGAGGAACCTACCTCGATACCAGTTGATGTGGGCGATAGCGAGGTCCAAGCAACAGGCTTGGGAGGCGCACGCCCGAAGCGCCCCCGACGTACCCCTAGGTGGAGGGAAGACTTCATATTGGAAGGTCCAGAGGGCTAGCACTCTGAAGAGGAACCAGGAGGGGGCAGAGAAATGGGCCCTGTCGTACCGTCACCGGCACCTTGCAGTTGGAGGGCATGGTCGGTCAGGAAGTCGTGGCGCCTTTCCCGCGGAGACTGGAACAGTAGAGCCGGGTTAGAGCTGCGGAGGCCCAGTGGAGTGTGAAGGCTCCTAGGCCGTAGTTACCTCTGAGGCGGGCCAAGGGGTAGAGGAAGTCTCCCTGTGCTGTAGCGGCCGCTGTGTTGTGGTGCCTGTTTGAGGTTGCAGCTGTGTTCCTGCTGGTGTCTCGCGTGGAAGAGGAGGACGGCCTGGTGTGACTTTCCAACACTGCAGTGGCGGCTGGTGGATGGCGATGGAGGGACTTGCAGTTGTGAAGCTTTGGAGTGGTAACGTTTGGTAAAAGGTGGTTTGTTTACTGATGGTGCGAGTTGCCCTTCATTTAAGGATTTTGTGTTATATCTGCTGTAGCCATGTGTTTTGATTTTTCTGTTACTTTTTTAGTTTTGGCTGGCCGAGGTCGGCCAGTTTTTGTGAGGAGAGGGCAGTGTTACGGCTGTGCCCAGACGACTCGGTCTAAAGATCAAGATCAAGACCACGAGGGACAAGAGGAGGAAAACATCGCTAGGAAAACAGAGCCTACGGTGGTATGACAGGCAATCCCAGGGTAGAGATAGTGTCCCTTGGGGCTAAAGGGCGTCTATTTGAAAGGTAGGCGACTGACTGTATCCCTGTGTGTGCGAGGGGCCTGAAGGCTGCTGTTGGCAAGTGTCGTCTTTGCGCAGTCAGGATGTGGTGACTCTGGGATGATATAAGACACCAAACAGTGACTACAGGCGGCCAGGAGGAACAGTTATAGGGCTTCGACGGTCGGCAAGTGGCTAGGCCTGTGTTCAATGGACGTGAGGCTGTTCCTGTAGTTTTACCTAGCACAATTATACTCTGGAAAGGATGTCGTTGTGTTATTCCGCATGTGCCTGTGTGTGTGTGTGCTGTGGTGGTGATGTGCCAGTATGAGGAGCCCGTGCTCAAGGCCTTAGGGGATTCATTGCTTCTGGTCCCGATTAGACACATAACCGGACTCAGCCCGATCATTCCCACGCGTCTGAGGCCAGCCCAGTAAGGGAGGCAAGTTAGTTGGGCAGCTGTGGGAGCGGATTTGCAGCAATATGAAAAATAACCAACTAACCCCCAAAAAATTGATACAAAATGTTTTTTAACGGATTCTACTACATCTGAATATGCTTAATAACATACTAAAAATCTAGTGAAATCCTACTTCCAGAAATATATTGTTTTCATGATAGCACCCGACATGGCTACTGGGAGCTTACGGTGCCTGTATCTCAATGGGTATTCAACCTAGAAATCTGATTTTGGTGTCTAACCCTAGGTTTTAGTGGTCAAGGAATTCAACAAAAGGGGTTAAATTGTCATTGGTGAAGTATGTGGCACCAGGAGCAAAAACGCAGAAGAAAATCTCATTCATTTGATTGTAATGGAATAGCAGTTTACATAGCTACAATGGCTAGCTACAGGTTTCATCGGTTTCAGAGGCAGATCGTATAATTAAGCAAATATAATTAGATGTTATGCATTTTGTCATGTCTTAGCGTTTCTGCAAAGAAAATACTCGTACAACCACTGATTTCTCTTTTTATTCTTTCTTCCAGGTTAAATATGAACAGTGATCAGCTCTGTTCGATATGCCGAACAGAAGATGGCGGTGACATGGTAACGATTCGACAAAAGTGTGCTGATGGGATCAAGGAAGCTAGTGTTCGGAGAGGTGATTCCATTAAAGTGGCAGCTGGCTGTAAAGTGCATTCGAAGTGTCGCAAATTGTACACAAACCGTATAGAAACAACTTCATTTAAAGAGGCAACAAAGTGGTGAATCCAGCACCACTAATCAATGGAGTACTAGGGATTTGGAAGGTCCATTCAATAGCAAAACTGACTGCCTTTTCTGTGAGACTAATGTTCATAAAGGAAGTGCAGACTACAGTTATGTGAAGACTCATATCTTTGCAAACACAATATTGGACTGTTGTGATAACCGGTCTGATGAGTGGTCTTTTAAAATCAGATGTAGAATTGAATACTATCATGGTGACTTACATGCTGCAGACTGTGTGTACCATAAAGTTTGCAGCAGCCATTTCAGATTTGGCCGTGATATGCCCTTGCAGTTTCAGACCGATGCCAACCCAAAGGGCAAGAAAGTTTGAAGGCCAAAGGATGAGGACCAAGAACAAGCCTTCTCAAAGATGTGTTCATACCTTGAAATGAATGATGAAGAACAGTTGACTCTTTCTTCCCTAAGGTGTAAAATGGAAGATAATTTATGTAATACTGACTCCCATCCCTATGGTAATCAGTATCTGAAAAAGCAATTGAAGGAAAGATATGGGGACTGCATATATATTACAGAAAAGGAAGGTCTGGATGACAGTAACAAAGAGAGAGAAAACGGCCAACATCCCCAGATCATACTTCAACACCACAAACCAAGAAGATGATGAAGAGTCACAGAACAGAGCAATAATTGAGACAGCTGCAAGGCTCATCAAAAGCGATGTAAAGACATATGTGCCATCCTTTAACGATCAGTACCCGACTACAGACACACTCAAACTGCAGCCTGCTCATGATTATATTCCATACTCACTCAAAATTCTACTAAATTTCTTATTTGTTGGTAAAGACATAAAGCGGAAAGTGGCTAGCATTGGCCAAGCAATCATACAGGCAGTTCGACCACGAGCTGTTCTTGCTCCTCTGCAAATAGGTCTTTCATTACAAATGCACCACTTATATCGGTCTAGGTTTCTTGTGGATAGTTTGTACCAGATGGGATTCTGCTCGTCCTATGCTGAAATTCAGATGTTTGAAATGAATGCCGCAAATTGTGCTGCACTCGACATGCTTGGTAAGAATATCGATGTGTTGAACAAGGCCTTGTTATTTGCAGCAGACAATGTTGATCATAACATTCTCACAATTAATGGGAGAGGAACATTTCACGGGATGGGTATGATAGCGCGGGTCTGGTCAGGGTTGTCCCCTGCTACTGGTAACATGTAATCCAGTACAACCAGTCACATGGTCGGATCGTCGGCGACTAAACCGGCTACCTCACTGGTTCTACCAGTGAGGATGGTGTGCTGGACACCCAGATGGACTAAAAATAAGACCATCTTTAAGGGCAGATGAACTCACTATTGAGTCAATGGCCATCCAGCCCCAGCTATGGGTGAAATAGTGGGCAGCCTAGGGTTAATCCCTACAGGGGGTTCTGCGTCCATGGCCACGGTGAGCAGTAAGGCCAATCCCTGACATAGATTGGTTGGGGGGGGGTTTGCAACCCCTCCCTGTAAAAACCAGATCTAGCCATTAACATTCTAAGGCCTCTTCCATTTGTGCCCAAGCTGCATGAACCAGTTCTTTCAGTTCAGGGTTGGGTTCTGGGTTCAGGGTTGGGTTCGCGTGTCACAAATGGAACGCAAAAACCCCGTTTTTTGTTTACAAACATACTCAGCTGGCGAGGCAATTTAAGAAGAGAGAGAGAGAGAGAAGGAGAGGAGAGAGAGAGAGAGAGAGAGAGAGAGAGAGAGAGAGAGAGAGAGAGAGAGAGAGAGAGAGAGAGAGAGAGAGAGAGAGAGTAAAGAGGAGAGATAACGAGAGGGAGAGAAAGAGAGAGAGGAGAGAGAGAAACGAGAGAGAGATAGAGAGAGAGAGAGAGATAACGAGAGAGAGAGATAAGAAGAGAGAGAGAGAGAGAGAGAGAGAGAGAGAGAGAGAGAGAGAGAGAGAGAGAGAAAAGATAACGAGAGAGAGATAACGATAGATAGCGAGAGAGAGAGATAACAAGAGAGAGATAACGAGAGCGAGAGAGAGAGATAACGAGAGGGAGAGAGATAACGAGAGAGAGAGAGAGAGAGAGAGATAACGAGAGAGAGAGAGAGAGAGAGAGAGAGAGAGAGAGAGAGAGAGAGAGAGAGAGAGAGAGAGAGAGAGAGAGAGAGAGAGAGAGAGAGAGAGAGAGAGATAACGAGAGAGAGAGATAACGAGAGAGATAACGAGAGAGAGAGAGAGATAACGAGAGAGAGATAACGAGAGAGAGAGATAACGAGAGAGAGAGATAGCGAGAGATAACAAGAGAGAGAGAGAGAGAGAGGTAGCGAGAGAGTTAACGAGAGATAACGAGAGAGAGAGAGAGAGAGAGAGATAATGAGATATAACTCAGCTAGCTGTTATGTGAAGGGATCATATCAAGTTTAAGATCGCGGGAAAGCATGGCCTCCACCAGCCATGTATGCCTCTTTTATGCCGTCTGACATCCTCTCCGACTCGTGCATGCGGAAAACCCTTCACGATAAGAGAAATAGGGCCCAAGGCGACCATTGTTTGTTATGAACTGAAAACTCTATCCAAGCTACCCACCTCTCAATGTGAGTAGAGAAAGTTCACGGGTTTTGCTGAGTCACTACGCGCTTTGCCTCGGACCCAGGTTTTCGTGCGCAAATGGAACGCCTGAATTCTTGGGTTCCGTGAACTGGTTCTTGAAATGTCGCAAATGGAAGAGGCCTGTAAGAGGTAGAGGCCGGGGGCGCGGTAATCGCGCCCCCGACCCGGTTTTGCCGGGGGGCCCGACCATGCAGACACCTCCAATGCCGACGCAGGGGAGGGGTCTGCCTATGACGAGTGCGGGGCAATGCCCTCGAGAATCCCGCACTCTAAATCAAGTGGTAGGGCCCCCTAGCCCAACTTTTTCTTATGGGGGTGGCCGGGGTGGTGCAGAAGCGGCGCCTGCCCGTCGAATCACTCATGGGATCAACCTGCGGAGGGTTCTTCGTGTGGGCTCGTGGAACGTTCTGAGCCTCTCAGACGATCATCGACTACCTCTCCTATCGGGCGAGCTCAGTAGGCTGAGGGTGGATATAGTGGGACTCTCTGAGACGAGGAGGCCTGGCAGTGGCGAGACTAGCAGTGGGGGTTACACCTACTACTGGTCCGGCATGAGCAATGGTCACCGTGTACGGGGAGTAGCTATAGGCATCTCCAGCAAACTGCAGCCGTCAGTTGTTGAGGTTACTCCGGTTGATGAGCGTATAATGCGGGTGAGGATGAAACACACTCTGGGTTTCATGTCTCTTGTTGCAGTGTACGCTCCTACCGAGATGCGTAAAACTGAAGAGAAGGAGATGTTCTACGCCAAACTCGACTCTGTTTTAGACCAGTGTCCTCCTCGGGACACACTCATTGTCTTGGGCGACTTCAATGCTACTACTGGCACTGTAAGAGATGGCTACGAGTTATGTGTTGGTCCCCATGGCTCCGGTACCACAAACACCAACAGTTCTCTGCTTCTGAACTTTGCAAGATCCAGAAGGTTGAGAATTGCAGGTTCTTGGTATCAGAGGCCAGAGCTGCACCGCTGGACATGGTATAGTAATGCCGGAGGGGTAGCTAAGGAGATCGACCACATCCTCGTTAGTACTCCTTGGAGGATCCTCCAGAACTGCAGGGTTTACCGGAGTGCTGAGTTCTTTGGAACAGATCACAGACTTGTTGTTGCTACACTTAAGCTTCATGTCAAGTCCAGAAGAATCTCAAGAGGTAACCATACTGTGTTTCATCTTGAGAAACTGAAGGACTTGACATGTGCTCATGAGTATGCGGTGGCAGTCTCAAATCAGTTTGATGTGCTCGGTGCCCTCGGGGACCCTGTAGAACTGTGGGATACCTTCAAACGTGAAACTCTACAGGCTGCCAAGGAGTGTATTGGGGAGCGCCCGAGGTCAAGGCGTGGTTTTGTCTCGACGGAGACGCTGGAGAAAATCGAGGAGAGTCGCGCTGCCAGGCTGGCTGGGAACCGGGACCAGCACAGGGCTCTGTCACGCCGGACTAGAACCCTCCTGAGCAGTTGCAAAGGAGAGGTATGTCAGGAGTCTCGCTGAGGATGTCGAGGGTCATTTGAACGCTAATGACCTCCGACCCGCCTACCGAGCCCTGAAGAAGCTCCGTTCCAAGTCTCCTTCTCGGGCGAGTGCTATTCGAACAGCAGATGGGCGCCTCGTGTCGGACATGGATGGGCAGATGGCTCGTTGGGCTGAGTACTTTGGACAGTTGTTCACGGTGGACCCTCCAACTGAGCAGCTTCACACCACTGGGTTACAGGCAGTGGATACCGATCCTCCCATTGACGAAACCGCACCCTCTCTTGACGAAGTCAGAGAGGCTGTAGCAAAGTTGAGGGATGGAAAGGCAGCTGGTGTTTGTAATATCAGTGCGGAGCTCCTCAAAGCTGGGGGTGAGGCCATGATCCGCGGGTTGCATGCTGTCCTGACTGCCGTGTGGCAATCAGGTACCATTCCTCCTGACTGGAAAAGGGGGCTGGTCGTCCCTATCTGGAAAGGGAAAGGGGACCGTCAGGACTGCAACAATTACCGCGATATTACACTGCTCAGCGTACCAGGCAAGGTGCTTGCCCATCTATTGCTGACACGGATTCGCAGTCATCTGGTGAAGCATCAGAGACCTCAGCAGTCTGGGTTCCGCCTGGTAAATCAACAACGGACCGTATCCTAGCGCTTCGTGTCCTGGTGGAACGCCGACGTGAGTTTCGACAGGGGATGCTTGCAGCCTATGTTGATCTCAAGAAGGCGTTTGACTCAGTGCATCGTGAGTCACTCTGGGATCTTCTGCGACTTCGAAGGATTCCTGCAAGGACTATTGGTTTGATAACTGGTCTGTATTCTGGGACTGAGAGTGCTGTGAAGTGTGGGGCAGGTGTATCCAGCTTCTTTCCTGTGAATACAGGAGTGAGGCAAGGGTGTGTCCTTGCCCCATCACTTTTCAACGCTTGTATGGACTGGGTATTGGACAAGGTTGTAGATCAAAGTGATTGTGGAGCATCCGTCGGCAACACCAAGATCACTGATCTTGTTTTTGCCGATGATGCCGTAATCTTTGCTGAGTCGCTGGAGGTCCTGGTGATGGCTCTCGAGGCGCTGCACGAGGAGGCAAAGCCTTTGGGACTTGAGGTCTCCTGGCTCAAGACCAAGGTCCAGGTGTTTGGAGACTTACTAGATGAAGCAGTACAGTCTGTTCATGCGTGTGGCGAGGACATTGAGATCTTGGAAAGTTTTACATACCCTGGTAGCGCAGTCCATAATGACGGCGGGTCACGTCAAGAAGTCTTACGGTGGATTGGCATAGCCCACGGTGTTATGGACTCGCTCAGCGGGAGTATTTGGCGTTGTCGGTACCTGTGCAGAAGGACAAAGATCCAGATCTTCAAGTCGCTTGTGATCCCTGTCTTACTCTATGGTTGTGAGACATGGACACTAAATAGTGACTTGAAGAGACGAATCAATGCCTTTGGTAATAAGTGTCTTCGCAGAATCATGGGGTATCGCTGGGATGATTACGTGTCAAATCAGCGATTGCACCGTGAGACTGAATCGAGGCCTATTACCTGCATAGTCCGTCAGCGCCAACTTCGGCTATATGGGCATGTGGCACGCTACCCTGAAACCGATCCTTCCCATCGGGTTGTATCTGTAAGAGACAATCCGGCGTGGAGGAGGCCAAGGGGGCGCCCACAAGGCTCGTGGCTGGGGCAAGTTGATGTTTCTTGTCGAGAGCTGCTTGGTATGGGAAAGGAGCCTGCATGGGAACTCGCGCGTGGTGACCCCCGGGAGTGGCGTCGTAGGGTGGGCGAGGCGACGCGCCCCCCGGCGTATGCCCCCAATGATTGATTGATTGGTATGATAGCTGCATTAACACCAGGAGAGAAGACAGGCCACATTATTCCTAGACACAAAACGAAAGAACTAAGCATTGTGGAGAAGTCAAAGGTCAAAATAATTTATCACCATTTTGCCAACCACATCCTCCAAAACATGACATTCAAAGAACTTCCAAGTCTTAATGAATGTGGCAACAGAGTTTATCTGCTTTGGGAGTTATCGTTCAACTTCAAACAAGCTACACCAGGTTGGCAGGGGATGATGCACATGATCTATCAGGGAAACCAACACCGAGGCCAGTCTTCAGTCAGGTACCTACCGATGATAGACATGTACTCCGGGAACAAAACATGTATTATATCAACGCTGGAGTTCTTATGTAATCTTGCATCCAAGCATAACTTTACCCCAGTAGTCACATTTGATCAGCCACTGTACTGGAAGGCGAGAGAGATCATCTTAGATTCACCATCACACAGTCACCTGAAATCCATTGTCCTTCTTCTCGGCTCTTTCCATACATTTATGAATTTGTTAGGAGCTATTGGTACACTGATGGATGGCACAGTACTCAAGGATATTTTAAGGGAAGTTTATGGTGAAGCTACCTTAGGCCATATGATGACGGGGAAATCACTGCAGAGGGCATTCCGTGGCCATATTCTCGTGGACAAAAGTCTTAACCGCATGGTAGTGTCAGAGATGGCAGATGATGATCCTGGATTCGCAGCAATGGTTGAAGAGTCTGAAGCAACATATACAGCACTTGTGAATGGTGAAATGATATTAGATTAGACACTGTGTTAGCATCAGGGACACTTGGTAAAATATACGAAGAACTGCGGGCAAAGAAGATGGAATTGAGTGCTCGGTACAACACAAGTCAGCTGTGGCTGAATTACCAAGGCATGGTAAAGGTTGCTGGGTCACTGATAAATGCTGATCAAACAGGTTCGTGGGTGATGCACATTCGAACTGTTTCGGACTGTTTGCCGATATTTGCTGCAGCTGGGCATTACAATTACTTGAAGTCAGCTTATTTCTATATCCAAGACATGGGTAATGTTCACATCAACCACCCAAAAGTATTCAAGAAATTCGAACAAATTTTTCATGTCATTCGTCGCAGCAGCAAGTTTTGGGCAGGACTCAGTGGGGATCTAGTCATCGAGACGACACTGATGAGGTCAATGAATACCAGTGGCGGTATGACACATGAAAGGGGAATGTCTGAAAATCAGAGGGCCCTCTGGACCATGTCAAGCCTAATTACAGCAGAGTACAACATCGCAATGCAAGAGTTCACAAACCTGTCATACATGACATCTGAACAGCACAAGGATTTGCCAGAGGCAAGGATGAAAAGGGATGCTGCTGATCTGGAGGAGATCAGTTCTAAGCTTTCCATATATTCACCTTTTTCACCAGACTCTTCATTGAGAAATATTGTCACTGGTGTTGTGACTGAGGAAGGCGTGAATGTACAAGAATACGAATCTGTTGGATGCAAGATAATGCAGAAAATAATCGGACAGCCTGCCTTCAAATTCTCGTTCACTAAGAAGGATAAAGCCATAACACTTGGACAGAAATCTGCTATCAAGGTTGCTCCTGATCGAACCATTGACTCTATCCTTCTTTTTCAACGTTTCATGGTAGTTTCTCAAACTGAGGAACTATCACTGGAAGACGTTATGTGTTACGAGCTCAGCCCTTTCCCTCCTGCCCTTTTTGAAGCCCCAAACATTTTACGAAAAGCTAATAGGCCATAATTAGTGCACACAATAACTGAGGAAGCAGGAGGTGCAATCCTACAGTCAGAACCAAAAACAGAGCATTATGTCTTTGATGGCGGTTCTCTCCTTCACCGAAGACCATGGCAGCATGGAGAAAGCTTTGGTAAAATAGCACAATCATATGCTGATTTCACCATCCGGCATTATGGTTCAGGTTCGACTGTTGTCTTTGATGACTATGATGGAGGGCCGACCATTAAGGATAACACACATCAGAGAAGGAGGCACAATATTAATCCTGTTATCAGCTTCACTGCTGAGACAATATTCTCTGGTAAGAAGGTGGAGTTCCTATTAGTAGATGTTAATAAACAGAGACTGATATGCATGATAAGTGATGAACTAAGAGAACGTGGTTGTACTGTGATCAACGCACTTGGTGACGCTGATGTCGACATAGTAAAGGCTGCAGTTGAGATGTCTCTTCGTCACACTACTAAGTTGATTGGAGAAGATACTGATCTACTTGTCTTACTTCTTCACTGTGCACATGGGGATAGTAAGGGTTTATATTTCAGATCTGACATGTCAAAAGAGGATGGCAATTGTAAAGCTTATGACATCACCCTTCTTAAACAAATCCTTGGGCAAGACATATGTCGTCAGTTGATGTTCATCCATGCCATTACTGGATGTGACACGACCTCTCGGGTTTTCGGTATCAGCAAAAAGACTGCTGTCCATAAGCTTATAATAGGAAATACTGTCCTTCAGTTTTGTGCCAAAGCATTCACCACCCCAAATCAGACCACAGAGGTGATCGATGACCTTGTTTGCCAAGTAATGGCTATCCTCTTTGGTGGTAAATGCAGATTCTCTTGCTACAATGCGATATAATGCCTTTAGCAGGAAGGTTGTCTCTGCTTCATCGTTTATAACGCCTGAACGTCTGGCTCCGACTGAATCCGCAACCAAACTCCACTCTCGCAGGGCATACTCGGGGAGGCGGTAGCGGAGCGGTTAGAGTCTCCGACTGGCATTCTCGGTGACCCGAGTTCGATCCCCGAAGAAACCCAAAACCTTTCTGCACCGTCGAGTGGCCTAAGAACACCCACATGCCCTGCCTATCAACTCTACCTTCGACTGCGAGTGCATCGGAGGACACATGGGGGCGGCATGAGCCTCACAGGCGTCACTATAAGAAACCTGCCTGCACCACCAACGGGCGAGGACCAACCATCAGAACCCTCAAGTGAACCTCCAGAGGCTACCATCCGAACCCTGGGTCACCACTGCCTACAGGCGCTATAGGCACATGTAAAAAAAAAAAAAAAAAAAAAAAAAAAATACTATCAGATCATGGTATGGATGAGAAACGAAGTGGGTATGGATGTCATAAACTAGGGATGGAGTCTACAAAATAATCAGTTTGTCCCACTCAAGTCAAGAATGAATGCTGCTCCAGACAGTCTCTTGAAAGTCATTCACTGCAACCGTTCAACTGCTTGTAAGACAGTCCGATGTTCGTGTAGAAGACAAGGACTGCCATGGACTGCTGTCTGTGGACTGTGCCAGCTAGAAGAATGCAACAATCCACACAATAGTATTCTTCCAGAGGAGTCAGAAGATGATGATGCCTCCTCAGGTGAACTGGGTTGCCTCAGTTCACCTGAACTGAGGCAACCCAGGCAAACTTATTTTTGCTTAGAATCCAATTAAAGCAATATTTCCTACTCATTACCTGAAGTTAAATAAGTTATAGACTATGTATTATGATTTTTTTTTATATATATAAATATTCTACCAATGAAATTAACCCCTTTTGTTGAACTCCTTGACCGATAAAACCTAGGGTTAGACTTCAAAACCACCTTTTTAGGTTGAATACCCATTGAGATACAGCCACCGTAAACTCCGAGTAGCCATGTCGGACGCCATCTTGAAAACAATACATTTTGAAGCAGGATTTCAGTAGATTTTTAGTATGTTATTAAACATATTCAGATGTAATAGAATCCGTTGAAAAAACATTTTGTATCAATTTTTGGGGGGTTCAACGATATATTGACCCGTCTATATAACGATGATGACTTCAATACAGAGATTCCTTAAGATAAGAGGAAGCAAGTATATACACAAATTCAATCACTGAAAATAAAAACTTCATTCAGAAAGGTAAAAAAAACCGGAAAGCCAGAACATGTCATGCCCTGCAACCTATACATGTACTAGGTAGACAAGGAAGGCCAAATTTTAACAGCAAAGCTACGCTACCTTTATTTACAACTACCGTAGATAACACTAAAGTCGCCAGGACAACGTTGCTTTTTTATTTACAGACGTCTGGTGGCATTAATACTTACATTTCTACATTCGTGATATCAGGAAAGTTAGAAGGGGCTATCAGGAGAGTCTGTGTCATTTTTTGTCTTCTGTATCATATTATGGCTATAAATGAACAAATTACAAAATAAAAACAGAGTGGCGACGTTGGTAACGGGCAACACTAAGATCGCCAGCTAGTGTTTATGTTCTGAGTGGAGTTCTCCTGACGGAGAACAAAATGAGGTAGCTAAATGGTGAGATGCATTACACCGATATTGTGGAGGGATTGGCTGCATCCTGATAGGCAGTTGAGAGAGGCCGCTGCCTCAGGTCTCGCTGCCCCGTGACTGAGGGGTGTCAGGCGGCCTCCTGACGGATAAATAACATGCTGTCGTTACATGTTGAGATACCGCGCTGCCCCGTGACAGAGGAGTGCAAGGCTGCCTCCTGACATAGAACGCCATGCCCTGTATACATGCAACCGTAACAGCAAAGCTACGCTACCTTGATTTACAAGAAGATTCGTCTCTCATCGAGTGTGCTTATATATATATTGACATTACTGTGTAATAAGACGCAAAAGGTATGCTTTATAAGGGCAGTGAAGATGAGAAAAAATGTATGCATAATGAAGATGAGTAGTTAAATCCACCCAGAGTATCTTAAGGCGAATTAATCCGACACGAACATCCCTGCCTTTGGGGTGAGGCACACAGGTTGGGAAGCTCTTGCCTGTCCACAAGGCTGACAGAAATGAAGAAGAAACATCGTACATCTGGCGAGCTACTATGGCATCGCGAGACACAGGAGCACACTCCTCTATTTAGCGCATGCGCAGATGCAGACGTCCCATTCCTTTGCACTTTCCTCCTCGTTGCGCCACAGTAGGATGAGGAGGTGTGGTATAACGAGGCGTCCAGTAGGATAATGCGTCTACCTTCCAATCTGCACATGCGCCAGAGGACTGTGCGCTCGTGTCGAGCGATGCCATAGCAGCGCGCCTAACCTAACCTAACTTAAATTTTTTCTAACCTTACCTAACCTAGCGGTCTGCCGAAAAGGGAGAGAGCCTAGAGAATATGCCTCCGGCCATGGGATGAGGCATGACCTGGGAAGCTCTTACCTCTCCACGCGGCAGGATGGATGAAATGAAAAGGAAACATCGTACATCTAGCGCGCTGCTATGGCATCGCTCGACACGAGAGCACAGTCATGTGCATGCGCATGCGCATGGCGCATGCGCAGATTGGAAGGTAGACGCATTATCCTACTGGACGCCTCGTTATACCACAGAGGCATGTCAGGTGGGAATGGAACGTAAGGCACGCTGCCAGCCGCACGATTCACTCTCCGCCCCAGCCAGCCAAGCTAAGCGGCCGTACCACCCCTTCATATCTACACTGTGTCCATCCACAAACACACACATACACAGTTAGAGTTAGATGCTTTATAAGGACCAGTAGGTGTGTTGCTTTTATTTTTTTTTACTTTTATGAATTCCTTTGACTGACAGCCTCCTCGTCCCGCTACAGCGGCACAAGCAAAGGGTCGTCCCCAGCTTGTGTGCCAGCTATAATTCTCTCTCTCTCTCTCTCTCTCTCTCTCTCTCTCTCTCTCTCTCTCTCTCTCTCTCTCTCTCTCTCTCTCTCTCTCTCTCTCTCTCTCTCTCTCTCTCTCTCTCTCATTGACAGTGAGAACTCTACTGTGTCTGTGTGTGTTTGTGGGTGGGCACAGTGTGGATATGAAGGGGTGGTACGGCCGCTTTGCCTGGCTGGCTGGGGCGGAGAGTGAGTCGTGCGGCTGGCAGCGTGCCTTGCGTTCCATTCCCACCTGACATGACTCCTCGTCCCGCCACAGCTCCTCAACATTATGTTTTGATAGAATTAACGTACAGGCTCCTAAAATTTATCTTTTTTATCGTACATTATTATTAAATGTATTTCTTTGTGCTTGCTGATTAAATGTATTCATCAAAAACTTCCTGCTATTTGTTTTCTATTTTTATTTGCAGGATTAAAATTAGGGCATACAATGAAAATATATCCTCTTTACAAAACAAAAAAAAAGATTAACTTGCAATGGAAGACATAAATGTCCTTCTAGATACCGGTAATCAATATGAACACAAGAAAATAAACAGATCATTTAAATAGACATAAGGACTTTTGCTTGCAAAGCTTACTAAAACAAAATTAGAACTATATATTTTCAGTAATCATCACTAAATTTCTACTTCAAAATCATCTTCTGTGAAGTTCTGGAACAACTGTGCCCGATTAGTTATTTGGGCAAACATATCTTTAGAAAGAGTAAATTGAACACATGACACTCCTGAACCTTTGATGCAGCCAGCTGAGAGAAGTACTCCATTTATTGTCTTGATTTTTTTTTTTTTTCTTTGTTTAGTTTTGAATAGATTAACTTTTTTGAACACCATCTCACATTCAGCATTGGAGTAGGGAAAGCTAAGAGCAGCTATTGCAAAGTTGGCCAGATCTATAAAAACAGGCTCTTCAATTTTTGGGACACCTCACCCCAAAACTTATCAGGTGACTCATTACCATCAAGCAGCTTTACTACATCCCGAAACATTGGAAACATTATCCACTGATCATCCGACTTCTGAAGTAATGACTCATCATCTGGGGAAACAATCAGAGGAAGCTCAGATGCAAGGGGAAATAAAGAAGGGGTTCTTTTCCTTAGTTTTGTTGCGAGAGCATTGTTTTTACAAAGACAGTTTAACTTTGAAATACATAACACTATCACTGAAATTATACCTCTTCTTGATTTCAATACATGCCACTAAAAGGAATTTTCTACATCGATGAAAAAAAGTCTTGCAGCTGATCTTTCTTGTCCATAACAGTGGGCTTTCTTAATACCTGCATTACTTTAACCCGCAAGTACATTTGGCTGCTGAGATGTCTGTCATGTCTTTCAGGATTTACAGAATTAAGATCAGTTTTCATTATATAATTTATGTCCATAAATGACAAAATGTTTCTGAATAACATGGAGATTTTTTCATGGATAAATGTTATTACTGCTCTACCCGACTGGAAAAAGGACAATTTTTTTGTCAGCAACTAATGACAACCATCTAGTCTGGCAAGTATGAAGAATTTTGTGTGGTTTGAGATCAGAGAACGCCTGAAACTGCTTAAACTCACTTTAGCGTTTGCAATTACATTATTTTAAAGAAGTTGTACGTAGACTTCCCTGGCGAAGTCTTCACTACCTCTAGGCAAACTTGCAAGCTTCACTTGCACAAAGGTGAGCAGAGTGATACCACATTTCATCATACAATGAGTCTGCTGGAGTGCGACTGTGACCACATCATTTTGTTTTAATGCTAATAACAACCTATAATTATCGTACAAATCGTACGATAATAGAAAATCGTATCGTACATCGTACCGGAGGTAAATTTATCGTACATGTACGATAATTATCGTACCTGTGGCAACACTGCACAAACCAGGGTCTTTCTCTAGAAAAGAGTAGGTAAAGACCCTGGCACAGACGACGCAAACGGTGACGTAAGATGACGTAATAAGTGTTCTTCCGAGGCTTTCTTTTAAACGTTATTTTGTTGGTACATGAACTCAACAATTACTATCATGAATTAATTGTGTCTTTATATTACTGTTACTCATTTAAAAGTCATTGTGGTTACTCAACTTAGAAAAAAATAAAGGAGCTAGTTCGGTGGTGGAGGAAGGTGGGCATTGCGGCTGGGGTCTGGAGGCTTGTGGGAGGAGAACAAGGGTAGGGTGAATTGCCTTATTCTCTTTTCTGATTATTTTTTCTCTCTAACGTAATCGACTGAACGTATTGAAATATCTTTAACATACTACAGCATATTGGTTCGGTGTCAACGGTATGAAAAATAATCTGAGAACTCATTAATACAGGCTTGACATAAGAAATAATGTTATTGCAAATATTATAGGCACATCACCCAGTCTTTGAGCTTATATATCAAGTTATAAACACAACAGTGAGTTGAAGAGTCTATAATAGTATAAGACAGCGGTTCTTAACCTGGGGGGGCGCCCCCTTAGGGAACGTGGGTAATCACCCAGGGGGGCGTTAGCCAAAAGAGAACAAGGAAGGATTGTCAAGTGTTTAACCTGAAGCTCGGCCTTCGCTTTAACATGAAGCTCGCTCGCGAAGGTGAGCGAAGTCTGCATAGAGATGAATGAGTGAAAAAAACTCTGCGGTTACGCCTTGTCATGGTTCACTAACTCCTTAGACATTTATGCAATATTATTGTTTTTTATTATTAATATTAGTATTGTTATTATTATCATTACTATTATCATCATTATCATTATCGCTATCATCATTATTATTATTATTATTATTATTATTATTATTATTATTATTATTATTATTATTATTATTATTATAATAAATATTATCGCTATTATTAACATTATTAATATTTTATCAATATCATTATTCTCTCTCTCTCTCTCTCTCTCTCCTCTCCTCTCTCTCTCTCTCTCCTCTCCTCTCTCTCCTCTCCTCTCTCTCTCTCTCTCTCTCTCCTCTCTCCTCTCTCTCTCCTCTTCTCTCTCTCTCTCTCTCTCTCTCTCTCTCCTTCTCTCTCTCTCTCTCTCTCTCTCTCTCTCTCTCTCTCTCTCTCTCTCTCTCTCCCCTCTCTCTCTCTCTCTCTCTCTCTCTCTCTCTCTCTCTCTCTCTCTCTCTCTCTCTCTCTCTCTCTCTCTCTCTCTCTCTCTCTCTCTCTCTCTCTCTCTCTCTCTCTCTCTCTCTCTCTCTCTCTCTCTCTCTCTCTCTCTCTCTCTCTCTCTCTCTCTCTCTCTCTCTCTCTCTCTCTCTCTCTCTCTCTCTCTCTCTCTCTCTCTCTCTCTCTCTCTCTCTCTCTCTCCCTTTACTCCCTCTCCACTCTCCTTTCGTCCCTCCACCTTCCTCCTTACCCCCTTTCCTCCCTACCTCCTTTCTCACCTGAACGACAATATATTTTTTCCTTACGGTGCTAAAAATCTGATGAAATAGTAAAACGTGAGGCTTCATAATTGCTAATGTTACACGATTAATATATATATATATATATATATATCATGAAGTTTCAGGGTGACAGAGACACTCGGTAAACTTGGGGTTGTTTATGCAACGTTTCGCCAAGGCACTTGGCATCATCAGGCTGGGCTGCTGGGAAAATTCTTATTGAATTTCCCTAGTTGGTAGTGCTTGTGACTATCTTCGTAGCTTTACGTGCCCTCCCTGGGCTGTTGGGAAGGTTCTTAGTTGATTTTTCTTGTAGATTCATCATGAAGTTTCAGGGTGACAGAGACACTCGGTAAACTTGGGGTTGTTTATGCAACGTTTCGCCAAGGCACTTGGCATCATCAGGCTGGGCTGCTGGGAAAATTCTTATTGAATTTCCCTAGTTGGTAGTGCTTGTGACTATCTTCGTAGCTTTACGTGCCCTCCCTGGGCTGTTGGGAAGGTTCTTAGTTGATTTTTCTTGTAGATTCATCATGAAGTTTCAGGGTGACAGAGACACTCGGTAAACTTGGGGTTGTTTATGCAACGTTTCGCCAAGGCACTTGGCATCATCAGGCTGGGCTGCTGGGAAAATTCTTATTGAATTTCCCTAGTTGGTAGTGCTTGTGACTATCTTCGTAGCTTTACGTGCCCTCCCTGGGGCATCTTCGTAAAGCTACGAAGATAGTCACAAGCACTACCAACTAGGGAAATTCAATAAGAATTTTCCCAGCAGCCCAGCCTGATGATGCCAAGTGCCTTGGCGAAACGTTGCATAAACAACCCCAAGTTTACCGAGTGTCTCTGTCACCCTGAAACTTCATGATGAATCTACAAGAAAAATCAACTAAGAACCTTCCCAACAGCCCAGGGAGGGCACGTAAAGCTACGAAGATAGTCACAAGCACTACCAACTAGGGAAATTCAATAAGAATTTTCCCAGCAGCCCAGCCTGATGATGCCAAGTGCCTTGGCGAAACGTTGCATAAACAACCCCAAGTTTACCGAGTGTCTCTGTCACCCTGAAACTTCATGATGAATCTACAAGAAAAATCAACTAAGAACCTTCCCAACAGCCCAGGGAGGGCACGTAAAGCTACGAAGATAGTCACAAGCACTACCAACTAGGGAAATTCAATAAGAATTTTCCCAGCAGCCCAGCCTGATGATGCCAAGTGCCTTGGCGAAACGTTGCATAAACAACCCAAGTTTACCGAGTGTCTCTGTCACCCTGAAACTTCATGATGAATCTACAAGAAAAATCAACTTATATATATATATATATATATATATATATATATATATATATATATATATATATATATATATATATAATATATATTATATATATAATATATATAATACTACGGAACATACAGTCCATTACTCTGGGTCAAAGTTCTGAGAGCTTTCCTACGATTGTGTTATAACTCTCATAATACATAGAAAAAGATACGAAGGTCTGAGCCGTTAGTAGAGAAACTCACGCTTACTTTAGAGATCCCCACAAAACATTTCAGCAAAAATAGTAAACGCAACAAATTTTGGAAAAATAGGGTTAGTTGATATATATATATATATATATATATATATATATATATATATATATATATATATATATATATATATATATATATATATATATATATATATATATATATATATATATATATATATATATATATATATATATATTTATATACAATTATACATAATAATAATGATAATAATTAATAATAACAATGATAATGATATAACTAGAAATATTATTAGTAATGATAATAGTGATATGATAATAAAAATTACAATTGCGTACTAATATTACCATTAGTATTATTATTACTATCATAATTTTTGTTAGAATGATTATCATTATCACTATAATCATTATTATCAATACTATTGCTTTCCATCGTAGATATTTACGCAAAAGAATAACTCAAACCAACACTCTTTCCGTCTTTCCCTCCCTAATACATAAGGTGTCTCTTTGATCCATGATTCCTACTATTTTCCAAACTAAATTACGTTGATAGCTTTATTGTCTATTTCATCTTCCATTTCCATCAACATATTTGCTGAGGTAGTGTGGTCGCCTCTCTCTCTCTCTCTCTCTCTCTCTCTCTCTCTCTCTCTCTCCTCTCTCTCTCTCTCTCTCTCTCTCTCTCTCTCTCTCTCTCTCTCTCTCTCTCTCTCTCTCTCTCTCTCTCTCTCTCTCTCTCTCTCTCTCTTTTCTCTCTCTCTCTCTCTCTCTCTCTCTCTCTTCTTCTTTCTTCTCTCTCTCTCTCTCTCTCTCTCCTCTCTCTCTCTCTCTATATATATATATATATATATATCTATATATATTATATATATCTCCCTCCCCTCCCG
>JACEEZ010024901.1:275000-287500 GCA_016584305.1 Chionoecetes opilio
GAGAGAGAGAGAGAGAGAGAGAGAGAGAGAGAGAGAGAGAGAGAGAGAGAGAGAGAGAGAGAGAGAGAGAGAGAGAGAGAGAGAGAGAGAGAGAGAGAGAGAGAGAGAGAGAGAGAGAGAGAAAGAGAGAGAGAGAGAGAAGAGTGAGAAATAGAGAGGTGAGGGGGAGTCACATGCACACATAGTACATATGCGCACGTTGGCGCACACATATCTACACACATACACACACACACATACTCACACACACAAACAAAACCCAAGACAAACAGTGAAAAAGATACCAATACTGACAGTCAGATAGACATGAGATTAAGACGGACAGTCACGCATGCATATATACGAGTATGTATTTAAGAGAAAGACATATAAGCAAACGATAAACAAACCGTACAAACGCCGTAACTTCAGGCACCAACTTTCCTATGTTTTTCAAATGCTGTTCAAGGCTCATTGAGAAGCTTTACAACTTAATGAAACTGTATTGCACTTGTGTGTGTGTGGAGAGAAACATAAAGAGAGAGAGAGAAAGAGAAGGGGGAAGAGAGAGAGAGAGAGAGAGAGAGAGAGAGAGAGAGAGAGAGAGAGAGAGAGAGAGAGAGAGAGAGAGAGAGAGAGAGAGAGAGAGAGAGAGAGAGAGAGAGAGAGAGAGAGAGAGAGAGAGAGAGAGAGAGAGAGAGAGAGAGAGAGAGAGAACATTAATAAGTCATTAAAATGACTTATTGATTATACAATGTCATAGTACTGTATCAATACTACTCTAGTTATACAATGCATGGTCGAGTCGGTCACTCTAGTGGATGCGTCAGAGTAGTAAGCAACCCCAATTATGGTGCTTCATCAAGGTTATGTGACCTATTGGAGCGAAGGAACAACAGGCAAATGTATCTACATCAATATGTGCACTTAAATGGAGAGGTAGACCCGCGCCTGTAGCCGTTATGTTTGAGAGTAGCATTGAGTGAGATCAGTAAACCTAGGTTAACTTCCTCATAGCCAAGATCAAGGTCATTTGGTCCTGTGTAGGTGTCCCAGGCATTAAACTAACTTGCATTAAAATTTGGTACCCCTGTTTTTAATAGTAAAATATCTATGGACCAAAATAAATGTTTACATTGTGTGACCTCGTGACAATGTCCTTTAACCTTTTGACCTGAAATGCATTATCACACGTATTAACTTCAAGATCTACCTACATGCCAAGTTTGGTGGCAATAACGTAATTTGTTATTTAGTTAGAATGCGGACATAGAGGTAAACAGACAGACAAACAAACAAACTGACTCATTTGATCGCCTTACCCACATCGCGACTCCCGTGGGCGTGGGTGATGGAGGATGGAATAGAGGTCTCTCTAGGAACAAGGCTAAGCGTTAACAAATAATATGTTTCATGTGAAAATGCTTCTAAAATTTGCACTGCACATAAATAATGTTGATGTTACATGTTACATATTCATAAAGAATAGTCTGACCAAGGAAATATATGGGGCCTTCCTTTATCATTATGGGACTAGAAGGCCATGAACAAAACAGTGTGCCAGTAAGAACTGTTGTGGGGACTAAAAATCCCTTATCTCTGAGCCGCAAACAAGAAAGAATTAGTGTCTCGCTCAAAGCCTTTCTGTTAACAAAGCGAAGCATCCTACATAAGAGAGGAGAATATGATAGGCCATAGACCACTGTATCTCTGGACTGCGCACGGAATATCGGCCTGTTGCACAATGGCCCCAAGGTCGGAGCGCCTGTTTTCAGCTTCACTGTTCACTCGGTAACCAGGAAGGATATCGACGCGAATTTTCATAGGTTTTCAGTTCATAATAGAAAAGATTCAGTTCATAATAGAAAGGATTCAATTTCAAACAAAAACAAACATCATTTATTTGTCGAGTGCAATATATATATATATATATATATATATATATATATATATATATATATATATATATATATTATATATATATATATATATATATATATATATATATATATATATATATATATATATATATATATATATATATATATATATATATATATATATATATACACACACAAACTAACAAACAATTAATTCACTATGCCAGGCAACACACTACATAATAAAAAAACTATTTAATGAACTAGGCTACACACTAACAAACAATAAACTAACTATACCAGGCTACACCTCATCATCATCCTTATAAAAAAACCCGTCTCCGTGTTTACAAGGGTGGGCAGGGTAGAGCCTCAGGTAAAGAGAGAACAAACAGTAGAAGTAGTAAAGATCACCCAGTTAAATGGGTCACACAGTCTTTCACTCTCCCATGCAAGCCCTCAGAGATCATCGAATTCCCCCCAAACGCAAATTTTCCACAACAACATAAGTCACTTCACCTGAGTGTGAGCTACACACTAATGAACAATAAAAACAAAACACTCAGCCTTCAACTTTTAGTCTTCTACTACTTGCAACCAGTCAGCTTTTTCTTCTTGTCTGTGTTCTAGTTGCCAGACACACTTGCCTTGTTTTTACGCTTGGCATGCACTTCACTGTTCTTTTCTTTGCTGTAATTAGATGTGAAAGCATTGAACAGGGCACCTGCCATTGAGAAGTGCACCTTCTCGAGAAAACAGTGGTTGTTGGCACAGCGCAATGTGGCCAGCTGGTCGTCTTCCTCCCCAAGGGTGACAATGACCTTTCGGAAGGCCGCCTTGCGCTTGGTGTAGCCGAACAGTGCATACCTCGTCGCCTTTTCCTTCCAAAACCACCTGTATATGTGGCAAACGTCCTTGGTGAGAGAGACAGCAAACTGGGAGGGACACACCAGCCTCCCGCGACTAAAGAAGCCTGAGAATAATTTCACGGCGACGACGCATCCTGCCCGCGTAACTCCACATCCCCGTCGTCACCCACTTGTACGTTACCCGGTATCGTCAACGGTATCATCTGTGTCGTGCGTGGCATCTGTACAAACGTGCTGCAGCTGCAGGACTGAGCCGAGGCGCCGACTTCTACCTGCCTCGAGTATACATCATCACGCGGGCAGCGTCTGGCACTGGATTCCGCATGCGGCGTCTGCAATTTCCCATCCGTGTTGCATTTGCCACGAGGATCAACAAGTGCCAGGGCCAGACTAAGAGCTACGTGGGAGTCTACTTGCCTACACCCGTGTTCACGCACGGCCAACTCTACGTCAGCCTGTCAAGGGTTGGCTGTGCTGATGGCGTCAAAGTGTTGGCGCCCCGTGGAATCACACGGAACGTGGTTTACCTCGTGGCACTTTGACCAGTGACCTACGACAGCAACAACACGATTGAAGTTTGCACTCACATTGTTGTCTAATATATACTACTACTACAAACATTAATACATGGGTCCGAAGGGCCCACAATCACTTGTTCTCATCTATGTCAAAACTTTCGCCTTTCCCGCCCGCAACTATCTCCTTCAAGGTTCCACAACATGTATTGGGTGCCTGCCGCAAACTCTGAATTGATCCCGCTGATCATCGCGATTATATTTCCCGGTCCAGCACTTCCTATAAGGCGGATGCGCAGACTTGTAACTTTTTACTTGAACTTGATCCATCTATAAAGACAACCACTTCTGTTCCACCACCACCTCACCAAAAACATGCTTCTCCACATTCTTAGGCAACATATCCATGCCCATATGATATATCCATATACACAAAATGAAGACTAATATAAGTACATACATAAATATATATATATAATATATATATATATAATATATATATATATATATTATATATATATATATATATATATATATATATATATATTATATTATAATATATATATATAAAATATATTATATATATTATATTATATAATATATAATATAATATATATATTATATATATATATTTTATATATATATATATATATATTTATATATATATATATATATAATATATATATATATATAAAATATTATATATATATATATATATTTAGATCGATTAATTAATATCTTCAGGTGCCGCCATCAACTTGAAAATTCGAAAATAAGTCAAAAAATGACTATCAATATTTTTTTGTATAACAATTTTAAAATAGTTTTTCAGACACAGCCTAGTGTTTATTATGAAGAAAAAGAGCTCTACATATCAAATTTCACAACCAGAACGCCAAATTCACACATCTCTAGGTGCCGCCGACCACGTGAAAATTATCAAAATGGTCGAAAATTCCATAAATATATATTAATAATTCACACTTGAAAATTAATTATTGTGATAGCTATATTACTTCTTGTCAGTAAAAATGTTTTCAAACGGTCAAAAATCACTAACAGCACCCATAAGTCGATGACATCATGGTGGTAAAGAAAATTATGAGACGAAGCTCTGCCTGCCTATAATTTTCTTGCAACGACCTTCATTCCTTGTCTGGCTGCTGTACCGAGAGGACGTGTTGTCGTCATGGAAAAACTTGCAAGGAAAGCACCGCCAAGTAAACCTAATTCGCGTGTAACAAGAAGAGTGGCCACGTGCCCGATTTTCGGAGCACCCTCTCAATTTGATGGACAACAGCTACCCACTTATCGTAACGTCATCAAATGTTATATTGATGAAAGGCAAATATTGAAAGGAGAGTCCAAAAAGGACCCTACAGTATGTGAGATTGCTCCCACTGTTGCTTCGAAACTTCAGGTTTTGTATACCAAAGCATCGATTCCAACTGTCTCATAAAAGGATTGTTGCTATGATTAAAAACTACCAACAAAAATACCGTGGGATCATGAAAAGCTATGTATCCAAAAAAGGTTCAACCGCGTATAAACAAATCCGTCATTGTTTAAACAATATGCTGATAAGCTATTCGACGTAGCATCATGCAAATGTACATTTTTGGATAACAGCACTTGTGAAAAGAGCTCTAAAATCCCTATAGAAGAAAGAAAGTTTATAGTGGATCGACGAAACGAACGCAAAATGTTTATTGGAGAAATTGATAGAGAAGTAACTCTTTCATTGAAAAAGAAACTGTTAAGAAGCAAACGAGGAAGAAAGCAATATAATTATTGCCCTATTGATACAACAAATCTGTCTGATGAAGAGTCAGTATTGGAAACTGATTCAGAAGATGAGTTTGTTCCACCATCAGTTAAAAAACGCAGGACAGTAGAGGTAAACATACGGAAGCCCTTATTCCATATGGCAGTTGCGTGTGACAGAACTGGAGTGTCCGACCGCGCTGCAGCATGGATATCAACTTCAGTTCTACAAGATTATGGAATTGTTTGTCCAACTACGAGTAAAGACGTTATCGACAGAAATAAAATTAGAAGAGAACGCTCAGTTGCAAGAAAAAAACTCCAGATCGATGCCATCAAAGATATAAACATTATACAAAGTATATATTTTGATGGGAGAAAACATCAGACTTTAATGAATGAGAAACAAGGCAATACCCATCATAAGAAAACAATGTCAGAAGAACATATGCATTGCTGACAGAACCTAATTCCCAATATATCGGACATATTTCACTCCAGAGAGGAACAGCTCAATGTATTGCAGCTGGGATGAACGATTTCTTGAAAGAACGAAATCAATACCGAATTCATTAGAGTAATAGGCTGCGATGGAACTGCCGTCAACACCGGTGCTAAAGGAGGTATTATCAGACAACTAGAAAACAAGTTTGGTACACCATTGCAATGGTTCGTATGCCAATTACATGCAAATAAATTACCGCTGCGACATTTGATGCAACAAATAGACGGAAAAACAGTGGGTCCTCGAGGATATACGGGGGACATAGGAAAACAACTCGAACAATGAGAGAAGTGTCCTATCACGGCATTCAAATCGATTGCCACATAAATGCCGGTAATCGACGATGAAATCCTAAACAATTTGAGTACGGATCAAAAATACTTGTTCAATATAACAACAGCTGTATCAACAGGGTTTGTATGCGATAAATTAGCAGCTCTGCAGCCCGGGAACATGTCTCATTCATGATGGTTGACTACAGCGAACAGGATTTTGAGGTTATAGTGCGGTATGTAATGTTAGGAAAAGGGCTCCCGTAGGATTTTTGTGCTAAAATTGATTTTTTTACAGTTCTGGCTTCTATAGGTATCAGATTAACAGAAAAAGATGGGGTCCCAATTTTCAGACCCCTTAACCCCCTTTTGGGGGTCACTTCCCTTTTGGGGCCCCCCGGCACTGACCATGCACCTATCTCCGCCAATAATTATTGGCGGATGTAGGTGCAATTATAATTGACCGATTTTCATAATTTGAGTATCCTTTTGTAGGCTTTCAGGTATGCCGAGTCGATTTATAGCACTCAAAAAGCAACAGGAAGTGTCCTTATAGCACTTCCGGTTCAGATTTAGCACTTCCGGTTCAGAGTATAGGGTCTAACTCCATTTTTTCTTTTTCAGGCATGTTGAAGAAGCAGTTTTGAGTTCTGTCAGATATACCGTGAACTGAGATCGTGGTAGTATCGCCAATAGGTCGGAGGAGGACGGAGTTTGCGTGATCTGTAAAGAAGGTGCCACATCAAAGAAGCGATTGGTGAACAATCCGGTCATGACAGATGAAATTTTACAACACTGTCAAGAGAGAGTGTCTCTTGGTGATACTGAAAGTGACATTCATAGACTACTAAATTACTTGTCAGGTTTAAATGAAGGAGAACTCAAGTACGTTCGGTATCATAGTGAATGTCGGAAACCTATCGTCAACAAGAACAAGATTGAACGTCTTAGGAAGAGATCCCGAACCGATTCACCTGTCTGCCCTCCACGAGGACCGGGGCGACCTTCAAATGCTGTGGGATCTGTTCGGCCAAAGTGGTCAAAGACTATTCCAAAGGAACAAGTGTGTCTATTTTCCAACTGTGACTTCTGTCCCAAGAATGACTCAGAGCCACTGCACCGTGTTCTTACTGACTCAATGGGTAAAACACTCCTACAGATCAAGCAGAAAACCCCAGATGACCATGTTAGAGTTTCAGTAGCGGACCTTGAAGAACCCGGCGACGCATCAGCTCTTGAAAAGCACTATCATCGGACATGTTTGCACTCTGCACAGCGAATATCAACGAGGACAGATCACAGTAATGTGCCACTCATTCGCTCAGTATGTGATGCACAATTGGTCCTCGCTATTCAAAACACCTTGAGTGACGAGGATGTTACACTGAGCATGGCTGAGGTAAATGATGCTACTTGTCAATTTTGAAAAGATACCGTGTGGATGTAAATGAGAGTGAGAAACTATCGGAAATACCTCAAAAGACTCATCAGCGAGCGCCTTCCAGAAGTGAAGTTTGTCACATCACTAAGACGGAATGAGCCTGACCGTCTTGTGCTCTCCACTGCAGTCACGATGGCCATGGATTAACAGGTCCTCAATGATGAATGATGATGAGATAGTTGGTCACCTGAAGAATGTCGCCAAACCTTCTGCGAGAAGAGATGCTGCAACAACGCAGTTGGTCGTTTACAGGCAGCTTCAGTAATTTTGAAAATCCGTCTTTTACTCCAGTTCTTCATGAGTCACCTCCTCTTGGTAGCCATGTTGTCAAAGTGTCCGGAATACGAGACCAGGAGGTGGACAAAACTGTCGACGTTTCATGCCAGTTCCTTGTCCAAAATACTCGGACTGATCGCCAGGTGAAACATCAGACAAAGAAAGACAGTGCCTTCCGACAAACAGTCCAGACCCCTCTGTCAATCGGTCTTCCCCTTGCTGTTCATTCTAGAGTGCGTGACAAGAATCTTGTTGAAAACCTCTCAGCTGTGTATATTGGAAGTGACTACCTTCACATCATTGACTTAGAGAAAACGAGTTGAGCAGAGGTGTTCTCCAGCGGATGAAGGAGGCTGGTGGATTTTGTCTCCCAAACTTGTCAAGAAAGGCCTGAACACATGGTTTGCGATCGATAATATTGACCTCCTGGAAGACACACCGACGGGGCAAGGAACCTTCCATGGCACAGTGGTTGTCATGTTCCAGCAAGATAAAGATGGAGAGTTCATGAACCGACCACTTGAAATACCAGAAAAGCTTCTCTCACAAAAGCCTCTGGCCTTTGACGTGAACATGGTGCAAGAACCAGTCATCAAGACCACTCCATTGAGATTATCGGTCTATGAAATGGGAAAGAGGAAGAATATTCTGAGCAAAGACTTCACTCACACCTGGGCACTTGCAAACTACCTTGGAACTGATGATGGCACGAATATGATTGTGGATTTCACTGAAACTGAGTCAGCGAAGGAACAAACACAGGACAGTGACATGCAAAGGAATCAGGAAGAGTGCCCCCATGAGAGCACTCCAGTCGACGCTATACTATCAGTCAAGGAACAAGCAAACCAACCAGGAAATTGGTCAAGAAAGATGTGATGCCAACTTGGGCTGCTACCAAATCTCTGCTGTTATCCCAGTCATCCGACAGCCCAACACGCACGAATGTAGAGGTGATCGCTCCATTATTCAAGACCATACCCACTGACTATGGGACTCCTTACACTGTTCTTCGGTTAGCCCAGGGAATCTCTGCCACTGTCATTGGTCCACAGAGAAAAACTTTGATAACACTGGACCTGGACCTATATTCACGTGCTTTGAAAATTCAGCAGTCAGTTGGGGACACCAATTGGATCCTAAGGGCAGGAGCTCTCCATATTGCATATGCTGCTTTACATGCTCTCGGGAAAACGATAGATGGCAGTGGCCTGGATATATGTGCCATTGAAAGTGGTGCATACACATCAGCAGCCCTTCGTGGGATCTTCAGTGGCAAAGCATACAAAAGAGGCATCGAATACCACATCACAATCAGTCTAGCAATTATGATGATGCGGTTTGATGTCATATTATCCACTCTTTCAAAAGGCCCAGTTAGTGTCCGGTGCAATGCTTTCAAGGACAAGCTTCATTCACGTAACCCCGATATGACTGAAGACTATGAATATGTCAGATCATAGTACGCTGGAAATGTGAAGCCACTGGAGGAGGATGAAAACATTGGAGAGTTTGCAGAATTCCTTTCAGCATACCTCGATCAAGTGGAAAGCCTTCTTCATTTCGTCAGCTCTTGCCGCTCAGGGGACTGGCAGAGCTATCTTGCTTCCTTGGAGAACCTGATCAAGTATTTCTTCGCACGGGATCTTTTAAATTACGCTCGACTGATGCCTGTCCATCTTGCACAAATGAATGCGCTGGAAGATAATGAGCCTGAAACATGAATGCATTGATGTCCGGTGACTTGTTGTTGCAAAATCAGAGATACCCTTCACGAATCTCGCCACAGATCAGGCACTCGAACAGGAAATCAAGAAACTAAAGGGACACGGTGGTATGGTAGGACTCAGCAGAGATGAAGCTGCTCTCAATCGACTCGTCACCACTACACCTTGCCTTGCCCGTATCGTTGACGAGTATCTTGAGAGCTTCCCAAAAGTTTCCAGGTCATCCGAACGCACAGAGCATTACCAGCTGTCTGGACAGATTGCACTGAGGTCAAGAGAGAATGCCATAAAGATCCGTCAATCAATAGAGTTGCACTGCACAGACAACCCCTTCAGAGTGAAGACACCATTGAAAAGTTTAGTTTCATCAGCTCTTGTGCCAGAGGTAGCAAAGCATGATATTCTGCATTATGCAGAAAAGGGTCAGAAGCGATTCGAGGAGTTCGTTTGTGAACGTCTGACTACCACATCAAATCTCTCGGTTTGGGACAAGATGAAGAAGCTCAAGTTGAAGGCATTCTCAAGTTGGATGGATGAATCAAAAGTACGCATTGGAGATAAAGTCATCAAATTGCGTGAGGATCGTAATTTACTGGGCAGATTTCTCATTGTTCAGGGAAGCTGACCAGGTCTAGTGCCAAAATTCGAGGAAATAATTGGCAAGTACGAGATGTCAACAGTGCCCCGCTCTCTGTGTGCTGTTGATAGATCTTTGTACATCCCAACTGACAAGGCCAGTCTGATGCATGCAGTTGAAGATGCCACGGTTGAATCCCTTGAAGTTCCTCCAGTACCAGACATAGGGTAGGAAGATCCTCCAGTTAAAGTTCTCATCATTGATGCAATGGGTGTACTTCAGAGTATGACAAAGACGCCAAATATGCTGAAGATTTCACACCTTCAGGATGCATTCAACAAACGCATAGAGACAATGATGACAAGCTATGATGAGGGGCGTGTTGTGTTTGATCGATACTTGGATCTGTCGTTGAAAAACAAGACCCGGCAGAAGCGATCAACCACATCCATTGAGTACGAAGTTCATCCCGAAATGAAGCTCACCATGTCCATTAAGGAGTTACTTTCAGCATCAAAAACAAAGCGGAAGCTCACATGCTTGTTTGGCCAAGGACTGCTTGACTATTTCGCAAGCAAAGATTCATTCGTGCTCGTTGTCGTGTACGATGATCATATCAAGGGACTAGGTTTTGACTGCTCATACACATGAAGAGGCTGACACATTGATTCCAAACCAAGTACTTGCCTCTACAGCCTGTGGTGCTGCCAGAAAGATCTGCGTATGGTCGCCCGACACTGACGTACTCCTGCTCCTTCTTGATCTTATCGCCTCCAGACAGATAGCATCTACTATATCCTTGAAGTTTCATACAGGCAAAGGAAAGAAGAAACGGGAAATAGACATCTTTGAAAGAGTGCAGGTTATTGGCCGTCGCAAATGTCAAGGACTTCTTGGACTCCACAACTTCTCAGGTGCTGATTGGGGAGGCAGATTCATAGGAATTTCAAAGAAATCATGGGTAGATGCATACCTAAAGCTTGATGATGATGACCCTGCCATTGACTGCTTCAAAGCATTAGGGTGCATTTCTATTCCTGCCGAGTTGGTCAATGACGAGCTTCCCACGCAGGTGAAAGCGTTGGAGACTTTGGTTGTCATGTCTACAGTTCAAAAGGTCCAGCAACCCTACCATCACTCAGGTGGGAGCTGTTTCGGTCAAAGAACTTGGAAGGGGAAATGCTTCCACCAACTCGTGCTGCATTGCTTCCCCATACATATCATGCGTGCAAACTACATGACAATGCGGGACAAGTCATACCCTGAAAATTGTCCAACCCTTCTTGCAATTGAAAAAAATGGATGGAAATTGGAGAAAGGCGTGTATGTTCCACTGACATGTCTTGCCCTGCCTGCCCCACAAGCTGTAGTTGAACTCGTCAAATGTGGCTGCAAAGTAGGATGCAAGGGAAATAGGTGTAGCTGCTTGAAGAATGGCCTGCCCTGTACTCCTCTCTGTAAATGCTATGGCAGTGATTGCGCAAACGCTATTCGGGAGGACATTTCAAATATGGACATTGATGAATAACTGATTGATTTTACGTCCGATTTTGACAGTATCGCAAAATCGGACGTATCGCTAAATACTAACGCGCTTTGGGTGGATGGTTGGGCGCAGGGGTGGTAACTCCGCCAGCGGAACTCCACTGTCTGTCTTAAGCCAGAATAAAGGAGGAAAGACAACCCTGTTAACATTATTTAAGTATGCCTAGCATAAAACGTGGCATGGAAAAGTAGCTTAGACGGCTTTCGTAATAGAAGCGGGTGAGAAAACAACGAAAAATAAAGGTTTCGGCTATACCAAATCTGGACGTGATAGAGAAATTTAGGTATCAGACCTGACATCAGCATCAGCAATTTAGTAGGAATCAGTAGTTCACGTGTCTGTAGCAAAGAAAATGTTGAAATTTGTTGCTTAGTGTTACCAGAGACCAATCCTGGGGGTGCCAAAAGAGGAATGACCCCCCAGAAAGGGGGTGAGGCGTCTGAAAATTGGGACCCCATCTTTTTCTGTTAATCTGATACCTATAGAAGCCAGAACTGCAAAAAAATCAATTTTAGCACAAAAATCCTACGGGAATACATGGCATACCACACTATTATATGTCTCCATGGATGAGCCCAGTGATCAAATGATTGTCATAGCAACATTTGTAGTGAAATTATATTCTCCTATGTGATTTCGTATTAAACAAAACTGGACAGTTTCCAAAGCTGCTAAGAATTTGCATAAGACTCTTGAATTGTGTCAAAAGCTGTCAGAGGACACTATTTCAATCATTAAGCCTGTGATACAGAGAAATGCTTATTTCGCAAACCCATAAAACATATTATTAGCCATGATCTAAGATGATCGATCTTTTATTCATGAGTTTGGATGGCGTCGGATTGCGAAGGCGCGACAAAATGTTCCCATGGGAATGCGTCAGTTCATAATTCCTGTATTATCATTTAACAGTAGCGACTACTGCAATGATTGACTGGCAGTCTACTGAAATTACTGAACCGCCTCTCACAACTTCCCTATCTGATGACGTCATTCAGCAAATGATGAATGATAAAGGGTTGTTTGTATGTGCTAAATTTCCATGTTACACTCAGGCAGTGGAGAGATCAATTAAATTGATCACCGAAGCCTCTTCAAGATTTGTTGGAAATAAAAACCGAGATGGTTTCATTCGGGCAAAACTTGCAT
>JACEEZ010024901.1:297930-357523 GCA_016584305.1 Chionoecetes opilio
GTGTGTGTTTTCAGTGTGGGAAAAGGAAGGGGGGGGCCCCCCTGGTGGACCCCTCACACCCACGGGGCGTGCGGCGCCAGAGCCCGTTGAGGGTTTGCTCGGCTTGAGATTTGCCGCCTCGCTCCGTACCCTTTCCCTTGCTGTCCCTCTTTGTTGAGTCTCTACGTTGTGGTTGTTGAGTCTATTTTAGGGAGTTTACCCTGTTTCCTTAGTCGTAAATAGCTAGAGGGCGTCTGCGCTTTAGTATTTCTTGAGTATTTGTATACACGTTCGTTCCACCATTAGGGTGAGGCCCTTCGGGCTTACCACGTGTTCGTAGTTTTGCGTCTCCTGGCTAGGTGTAGTAGAGACGGATGGAAGGCGGAAACGATGGTAACCCGTGTTTTTGGGGGTTTCTGGCTAGCACAGGAGCACTGACACACACACACATCGCCCTGTACACTAATTAATCTTTGTTCTTCGAGGCCAGCTCATAACACGATTGTCAGTTTCCTGTCCTTCTGGGCAGTGGATGGAAGGCGGGAGGTGCACTCCAGTACTTAACGTAACAGGGGGGAAACTTTCCGTCACCACTGTAAACCGGTCAGAGATACACCGCGTTAGGGTTTTGAGAAGGTTTACGTAGCATATTTCTTCATGTATCACTTAGAGTGAGGTGCGGGGCAGAGGGGGGCTCTCCTCTTGTATGTTTAGTGATGCCGCCGAGCCTGTCAGTAGCCTAGGCTGTAATCGGTAAAATTATTGTTTTTCGAGGAGGAAGAAGAAGGAGGGTTACGGCTCCTCTCTCTCTCGGGGGGGCTGGAGGCTTCTATCGGTTCACGGCTTAGGGGAGGGTGTGGGTGGGTGGTGGGTGATTGGCGGGTGGTGACACATGCAGACTATTGTTTTGGGGGGTTGGGGGGCACTGGGTGGGCTTTGGCGGTGACACATGACAGACTATTGTGTGGGGGTGGGGGGTGGGTGGGGGGTTGGGTTTTGGCGGTGACACATGACAGCTATTGTCTGGGTGGGTGGGTGGGGATGTGGGTGGGTGGGTGGGGGGGCGGTGACACAAAGTCATGACAGACTATTGTGTTGATGGGGGTTGGGTGGAGTGGTGTGGGTGGGGGGGTTCAGTTTTCGCATCTTGAGGATTTTGGAGTGCAAAATATTCTCGGTTCTTCGTGATATTCAGGCTACGGTTGAAATTTAGGGATCCAACAAGGCTTAATACGTACAAAATAAAGAATATGAATTATTACCTATGATTCCGGTCTTTAGTTTGAACGCATACAAATAACGACATAATATTGCGTAGTCTTAGGTATTTGATAGTAAGGTAAGTGACATCTGGCAACTTTTCCAGCCAAAGTGGCGCAAACAAATAGAGTTTAGTTCCCCGCAGAATTGACAAACGGAAGAGGTGGTCGCTGAACACTGTTTTCGCTGAGGCCACAGTCGTAAGAATATATTTTTATAAAATATAATTTAATATATATATTATATATTATAATATATATAAAATATATATATATATATACATATATATATTAGGGTTGGGTGTTTTTTCCCCTTTTTCTCAAAATTGATTTGCCCTAGTGCGGGAAAATTCGAAACGTCCTAAGAAATGATTACTGCAAAATATAGATCGATTATTAATATCTTCAGGTGCCGCCATCCACTTGAAAATTCGAAAAAAAGTAAAAAAATGAATATCAACATTTTTTTTTTAAATAATTTTCAAAATATTTTTTCAGACACAGCCTAGTGTTTATTAGGAAGAAAAAAAGCTCTACTATCAAATTTCACAACCGAACACCAAATTCACATATCTCTAGGTGCCGCCGACCGCGTGAAAATTATCAAAATTGTCGAAAATTCCATAAATATATATTAATAATTCACACATGAAACTCATTTGTTATGATAGATAGGCTAACTAATTTTTATCAATAAATGTTTAGAATCTGTGCAGTTTGTACAGATCTCACTTTTTGTTGCATTATTTACAACATAGCCCGGGGCCCATCACGAGAGGTGCCTGTACTTCGGCCCCACCCTTGCCCGACCCGGCGACCCTCCTCCCAACCATATCGAGCAATTTAGTCTTAAATCACATATTGTGACTTGAATTTAAATGTTGGCATCTTTTTTCTTGATGCAAGTTTTGCCCGAATGAAACCATCTCGGTTTTTATTTCCAACAAATCTTGAAGAGGCTTCGGTGATCAATTTAATTGATCTCTCCACTGCCTGAGTGTGACATGGAAATTTAGCACATGCAAACAACCCTTTATCATTAATCATTTGCTGAATGACGTCATCAGATAGGGAAGTTGTGAGAGGCGGTTCAGTAATTTCAGTAGACTGCCAGTCGATCATTGCAGTAGTCGCTACTGTTAAATGATAATACAGGAATTCTGAACTGACGCATTCCCATGGGAACATTTTGTCGCGCCTTCGCAATCCGACGCCATCCAAACTCACGAATAAAAGATCGATCATCTTGGATCATGGCTAAAATTGTTTATGGGTTTGCGAAATAAGCATTTCTCTGTATCACAGGCTTAATGATTGAAATAGTGTCCTCTGACAGCTTTTGACACAATTCAAGAGTCTTATGCAAATTCTTAGCAGCGTTGGAAACTGTCCAGTTTTGTTTAATATGAAATCACATAGGAGAATATAAATTCACTACAAATGTTGCTATGACAATCATTTGATCACTGGGCTCATCCATGGAGACATATAACCTCAAAATCCTGTTCGCTGTAGTCAACCATCATGAATGAGACATGTTCCCGGGCTGCAGAGCTGCTAATTTATCGCATACAAACCCTGTTGATACAGCTGTTGTTATATTGAACAAGTATTTTTGATCCGTACTCAAATTGTTTAGGATTTCATCGTCGATTACCGGCATTTATGTGGCAATCGATTTGAATGCCGTGATAGGACACTTCTCTCATTGTTCGAGTTGTTTTCCTATGTCCCCCGTATATCCTCGAGGACCCACTGTTTTTCCGTCTATTTGTTGCATCAAATGTCGCAGCGGTAATTCATTTGCATGTAATTGGCATACGAACCATTGCAATGGTGTACCAAACTTGTTTTCTAGTTGTCTGATAATACCTCCTTTAGCACCGGTGTTGAGGGCATTCCATCGCACCTATTACCTAATAAAATTCGGTATTGATTTCTTCTTCAAGAAATCTTTTTCACCCCAGCTGAAATACATTGAGCGTTCCTCTCTGGAGTGAAATTTTCCCCGATATTTTGGGGGAATTGGGTTCTTCAGAAATGCAATATTTCTTCGACATTTTTTTTTCTTATGAGGGGTATTGCCTTGTTTCTCATTTTTAAAATTTTCTGATTTTTTTCTCCCTAAAATATAACTTTGTATAAATGTTTTGTATTTTTGATGGCACGATCTGGATTTTTTTTCTTGCAACGGGAGCGTTCTTTTCAATTTTTTTCTGTCGAAACGTCTTTATCGTATTGGGAAAAAACAATTCCATAATTTTGTAAAACTGAACGATATCCACTGCAGCGCGGTCGGACCTCCAGTTCTGTCACACGAAACTCCCATATGAAAAGGGGTTTTTCCGTATGTTTACCTTTACGGGTCTTGCTTTTTTTTTAACTGATGGGGGAACAAACTATCTTCTGAATCATTTTCCCAAATACTGCTCTCTTCATCTCTGATGAATCTCTTCTCAGACGATTTCTGTATAAATAGGCAAAAATTATTTCTTTTTTCCCTCGTTTTTTCAACGTTTTTTTTCAAGGAAAGAGTTATTTCTATCAATTTTCTCCAAAAAAATTTTCCGTCGTTTCGTTTCCACATAAACTTTCTTTCTTCTAGGGTTTTTGAGCTCTTTTCACAAGTGCGTTATAAAAAATTCATTTGCATGATTTACGTCAAATAGCCCAAAAAATGGGCTATGCGGGCCTGTGTCGGTTTGTGCCGGTACGTATGGGCCCCGGCGGAGGACGACGGGTTTGGGGCAAATGGGTTAAGCCTGTGGGCCCTCAGGGGGAACTTAATATCGGGCCAATTATTAAAAATTCGTACGGCCCAAAACCAGTCTTCCTTGCTTGGCCCAGGATAATATATTAAGTGGTGTGACATAATGGGGGGGCCGGGGACTTAAGTGGGGTGCAAGCCGGGATTAAGGATAATTGTTGATTATTGGTGGCTGAATCGTAGCCAGGCAGTCGGGTTTTGGGCCACTCGCCCCCCGTTGTCTCGTAGCCAATATTCAAAAATTTGCCAGGGGAAGTGAAGGGCCCCGGGGTACATTTACTGTTTTCCCCGGGCCTCTCAGGCTGAGGATCGATTTTCATTCCCCCAAAAAGATTTAAAAAAAAAGGGTACAGGAAAGGGTGATGACATTTAAAGGAAAAAAAAATGCTAAAATATATAACAAGAGACAAGAGTTTTAAACAAAAAGCCTCAGGCTAGAGAAAACGGAACGGGCGCTTTTTTGTTTTGTTTTCACAGTTTAATTAGACATGTAAAATTTAGAGTCCTTTCCCCGCCCTTTTTAGTTTTTTTTTTTTCCTTCAGACCTAACAGATCATTTCAAATACCTCAACACGTAAATTAAAGTGGGTGAGTGCCACCTTCAACCCCCCCCCCCCCTAAATGACCCCATCCTCGGGACCCCAAAAATAATATTACTAATCAAACCCTCACTTAACTACCAAACCTTTAAAATAACCTCCTAGCGAACTTAATTGAGGAAACTGAATTTTAAAACCGGGGTTTGGTTAGGTTTTATTGAGGTAAGGTTAGTAAAAAATTTTTTTTGGGGTCCTTCTAGGGGGTTTTATGAGGTTGGGCTTGGTTTATTGAGGTTGGCAGGTTATAGTGAGGTTAGAATAGAAATTTTTTACCTAGTATTTTTTTGAGGGGTTCAGGGGAGTCTTTTGGGGGGGGAGGGGGGGTGAAGGGGCAGCTCTCTCCCCTTTAAAATTACGTGTTGGGAAATATCAAAAGTGATTTGTGAAGGTCTGGGGGGAAAACCCCCCCCCGCTAATAAGGGGGGGGAAAGGACTCTAGAATTGTACCGTTTTCAGGAGTTAAGTAATAAGGCTTGTGGGATGTTTTTATTTGGGTGTTTGGGGTTTACGTAATGCAGTTTAAAGCATTAAAAGGCACAGTTATAACCGTCCTCAAGTTATAGCCTGAAAATTTGCAGCTTTCAATCCCTTTAAAACCCCAAGGAAATGAAATAACACGGGGGGGTCTGGGGGGCGAAATCCCCCCCTCCTCCCGAGGTTATAATAGGAAAAGTTCAGTGCCCAGGCTAGGTTAGTTAACTATGGGGGTGGGGGTCTGAGGGCGCACCCCCCCTTTATTCATGAAATTTTGTCAATAGAAAATTTGTACTAAACTGCGTTTTACGGGAAATTGTGATGAATGGGTGTCTGATTACCCTTTGGTAAGCGTACTGACCCTACTATAACGGGCTGATATTTAAACATGATGTGTCTGGATTCAATTTTTCCCCCCTTTTCTTTGTTTTCTATAGGTGAAACAGGTGTAAAGTAACAAAAAATTTGTGCAAAAAAATTTTTTTTAGACTGGGGTTATTTTAAGGGCAAGACTATTTAGGTTAGTTTAAGGGCAAGGGCTAGTTAGGTTAGATTAAGTTTTTTTAAGGGTTTGAATAGGGTTTTTTATATTTTTACAATGTATGTTTTTTCCAGTCAAAACGTCTAAAAATGTATTTTTAAATGTTCTCACAACTTTAACTTCATCTCTTTTAAAAGAAGAAACCCCTCCCCCGGGCTCTACGCATTTTTAATCCCTTAAAAGGCCGTAGTTAAACCGTCTTAAATTTGTAAATCTCCCTTTAAGCATTCTAAGATATTTTGGTATTTCAACCTTTTAATAGTATGTGGAAAAAATGTTCTATTCTATGTTTTCTGATGTTTAAGAATGATGGTTTTTTTAAAAAATTGGGGAAATCCTCATTTTGCAGTTATCTCCCTAATTACTCTTGCTTCGGTTAGGCTACGAAAACCAATTCCATTATTTTGTGGCTATTATTATACACACTCTGTCCCTGATTCTTTTCTAGGAAAAAGATAATTGCGTAGGGATTTGGTAAGCGTAAATTTAGTTTATGCGCACCCCAAAAGTGAAATATAGGTTAGGAAAAAATGAAAAAATTCGTAAATACCAAAGTTTAGGATCCTAAGGTTTACTAAATAAATTTCTCTCTAAATTTCACGGGTTTTATAAAATGAAATTAGTTTAAAAATCATTAAATATTTTTTAGAACTTTTCATCCTTATGTTTGCACCAACTTTCCCTTGTATTGTGGTCTTCTATTATAGGGTTTTTGTTTTGGGTCGGGGCGTACCCAGAAAATAAAAGGGGGGGGGGCAATTATATTTTAATTTTTTTTAAATTTATATATATATAATAATAAAAATTAAAAATAAATATATATATTAAATTATATTTAGATATAATATATTATATTATAGGATATATAAATATATAATAAAAAAAAATAATAAAAAATCTTAAAAAAAAAAATTATAAAAAATGAAAAATAAAAAAAAATATAAAGAAAAAAAATATATATTGTATATATATAATAAAAAACAAAAAAAAATACAATAAAAAAAAAAAAAATCAAAAAATCTCAAATATATAAAAAAATTTAAAAAAAAATTATATATATTTATAATAATTATGAAGAAGTATATAAAATTTTAAATAAAATTAATAATATATATAATTATATATATATTAAAATTATTTATATTATTAATATATAAATATATTTTAAAATATATATATATATATATTTTAAATATATATATAAAATGTAATATATATTTTTATAAAGATAATAATTATAGAAAAAAAATTGCATTTTTTTTAAAAAAAAAAAATTTTTGTTTTTTTTTGGGGGGGGATTTCTATGTTTTGATTTTTTTTTTTTCGTTTTTCATATTTTTTTTTATTTATTTTTTATTTTTTTATTTATTTTTTATATTTTTTTGTTTTTTATTTTTTTAAAAATTTTATATTTTATAATATTAAAAAATAATATTTTATATAATATAATTAATATTATATATATATATAATAATATATAATATATATATTATATAATAATAAAATAATATATTAAAATAAAATATAATATAAATAATATATAATATATAAAAAAATTTTTTTTTTCTTTTTTTTCTTCGTTTTTTCCTTTTTTTATTTAAATTTTTTTTTTTTTATTTTTTTAATTTTTTTTGTTTTTATATTTTTTTTAAAATAATAATTAATATATATATATATATATAATAAATATAAATATTATAATATATAATAATATTATATATATTTTAAATAATAATAATAATATTTTAAAAAATTATATATATATAATAATAATAAATATATAAAAAATTTTTAAATAATATATATATTATTTTATAAATTTCAAAAAAATATAAAAAACAAAAAAATATAAAAATAAATAAAAAATAAAAATAAAAAAAAAAAGTATGAAAAATCGAAGAAAAAATCAAAACAAGAAACCCCCCAAAAAAGAAAAAAAATTTTTTTTTAATAAATTTAATTTTGTTTATCTAACACACTACTTCTATCATCTATCTATCTACACTATCTATCTATCTTTAAAATAATTTATATTTATATATATATATATATATTTTTTTAATATATATTTTAAATATATTATAAAATATATAATATTTATAAATAATATATTGCTAAAATAATATATTAATTTTTATTTTAATATAATATAATAAATATAAATATATATATTAAATATTTATATATAAAATTGGGGTTCATCTATATATTTATTGGGTTTTATTTTTTTTTCTTTTAAAGGGGGGGGGGGGCCAGGCCGCAGGCCCCCCCCCTCGGTACCCACTGATTGTGTCTATATTGTTTTTAAGGTGAAATTGAGGTGTTTCGGTTTTTAACAACTCTTTTGTGAAGTTATTGGCCGATAGAACAAAAAAGGGATTCTGCAAGAGTTTTTAAAACTTATAAAGTCATGGATCATGAAATCTAATCTTAGTTTTTTTTTTCAAGAAAAATTGTGTCAAAGCCTTTTAGGTGGGAAAAAGGGACCAACATGTGAGCATGGGACATATGGCCTTTATCCCAAGATGTTTGTATCTTTAATAAAAAAGAAGAGGACACCAGTGGGCCCGCTGTCAGGACCTGTCACCAACTGGCCCGCAATCTCAATGGGGGGAATTTTATTATTTATCCGATTTGCTAGGGTTGGACTTAACACCTCTGGTCGTAAGTTTTAATTGTTTAGGTAAACCTGTAATTTTCTGATACATTTCGGTTTTCTTTTTTCCTTAAAACCCAACCTAACCTAATTTTAGAGATTGATAACTTTAGGCAAAATTTTCCTTCTTCTTTTGTTTAACTCAATTTTCCATAAAGTCTTATGAAGTTTGACGTCGATGATACTTCCAATTTTATTCTCGGCGTTATCATTTAATTTAGCATTCAAATTTTTTGACTTTTACATAATAATAGTACATGAATAGTGCTGAGCAGGATGACGCTCCCAAAAGCCCTAAGATCTTCCCCGTTTTAAAAATACTTATTAAAATTGAATTTAAAAATATATATATATAATATATTATATATAAAAATATATATATTATATTTATATAATATATCTATATATATGTATATATATATTTTATATTATATAATTTTTATATATATATATATTTTTAAAATATATATATATTAAAAATAAATGTATATAAAATTATTATATATATATATATATATATTTTTTTACATCCGTCCTATAGCGCCTGTGGGTGGTGACCCAGGGCCGGTGGGAGCTCGGGGGTTTTCCTTTAGGGCTTTAGGTTGGTCCTTTTCCCTGGTGGGGAGGCCAATTCTTATAGTAAAAGACTGTAGTAGAGGCTCAGCTGCCCCCCTGTGTCCCCCCGAGCACTCGCGTCGAAGGTAAGTTTTATGGGCAGCAGTGGGTGTTCTTTGGCCCACCATGTGCAGAAAGGGTTTTTGGGTTTCTCGGGGATGAACTCGGGGCACCGAAAAAAGCCAGCGGAGGCTAACCCTCCGCACCCCTCCCCATAATATTATAAAATTATATATTTATTTTATATAATTTAAAATATTTTAATTATTTTAATAATAATATTTAATTTTATATATTTATGTAATTTATTTTTTCTATTTAATTATTTATTTTTCTTCAGTTTGTTTATTTTTCGTTATATTCTGTTCATTAAAAAAATTTTTCCCACATTTTTCTGGACTTTTTTTTTTTTTTTAACAAAACTGATTATATTCATATGAAAATTTTATTTATATACATAATTTTGTTGTTTCATTTACAGTATTTATTCTTTTAGCAGCCCGTGGTGTATTAGGGCACACATTTTTGAATTGAATGCTGACTGCCAGTGCCAACTGCCTCAACCACAGGCAGACTGATATATGCCCGAAATGATGATTATGGCTTGATTTGAAGTAATAGGATAATTTTTATTCTTTGTTGCACTATATTTGGCCTTAGCCATACTGTAAGAGTTTAGAACCCTTCAATCCCGGGAACAGGTTTTCCATTCACAAACCCTTTTTCATTTAAAAGTGGGGCGGGTGTAGCGCCCGACAGCTCCCCGCCCGGGCTTTGCCCCGCCCCGACTACGCACAGCGCAGAGACGTCCCCCCAGGGAAAAAATTGGCCAAATCTCCAGGCCAAAATTTTTCACAGATTTGCTTATTAACCTAAATAAGTCTACAAAACTTAACCCAAACCTATCTTAAAAAACCAAAACCAAACCTAAAAAATCTAAACCAAACTTCTTCCTACCAAAATTAAGTAACCTAATATACCTTTCTATTTTCTATAAAAAAAAATGTTTAAAATTTTGGTTAAGTTTTAAAGGGTTTTATTTAGGTTTGGTTAAATTTTGGATAGGTTTTGGAGTTAAATTTTTTTGCATATATTATTTAGGTTAAATAAAAGGGAAACTGACGATTGTTTGGTCCAGGGGGCGTGGCCCAAAGTTTTCCCGTGTGACGTCTCGCCGTACGTGCGTAGTCGTGGCGGGTAGCTATCCGGGGGGGGTAGCTAATGGCGTGCTACATGGCATTAGGGAACGGTAAAACGATTTAACTGCTTGTCGGGCCCCTTGTGGCACTATTCAGTGCTATATTGGCCCACTTGTGGCATTTCAAATGCTAAAATCGGCCTGCTTGGGCGTATTCAAATGCTAAGCGGGGCCCCTTTTGGGCACATTTGGATCAAAACGGCCTGCTTTTGGCACATTCAGTTGCGTTAGGCCCCCTTTTGGCCATTTGGTGCTAAATGGCCCGTTTTGGCACGATTCAGTTGCTGTGTAGGCCCTCTTATGGACTAAATTTTGGGGCAAATCACCTCTTGTGGGACGAACATTTCTGTGTTTGGCCCCCTTGGGACGTTTAGATGCTATGGCGGCCCGTTTGTGGTCAGTATGGCAAAATTTTGGTTAGGGATTGCCGACACAGATTGACACAGAAACGTAATGTAACCAACAGGCCCGGGGGGCAAACATGAACCACAAATTGTCGGGCCGCGCCCGGCCCTAAAATTTATTACGGTTTGCCGTCAATGCCAATATGTCTTTGTATTTACCGACACTGATTTTATGCCCCCCGTAATGACAATGTTTGCTGGGAGCTTACAGCATTTGTTTAAAAAAACGGATTTTTGTTTATACCGGTTTTAAACCTTTTTGGGTACTAGCTTTTCATGATCCCACGGTTTTTTTTTGGTATTTTTTAATCTAGCAACAATCCTTTTATGAACGTTTTGGGAAAGATGCTTTGGTATACAAAACTGAAGTTTTGAAAAAACAAAAGTGGGAGCAATCTCCATCTGAGGGGCCTTTTTTTGGGCTCTCCTTTCATATTTGCCTTTTATCAAAAAACATTTGATGACGTTACGATAAGTGGGTAGCGTTGTCCTCAAATTTAGAGGGTGCTCCAAAAAAAAAAGGGCACGTGGCCACTCTTTTGTTCACGCGAATTTGGTTTACTTGGCGGGGGCTTTTCCCTTTCAAGTTTTTCCATGACGACAAAACTCCTTCGTCAGCAGCCCCGACAAGGAATGAAAAGGGCGTTGCAAAAAAATTTTAGGGAGGCAGAGCTTCGTCTCTAATTTTCTTTACAACCAGATGTCATCGACTTAGGGTGCTGTTAGTGATTTTTGACCGTTTGAAAAAATTTTTACTGACAAGAAGTAATTAGCTTCACAAAAATTAATTTTCAAATGTGAATTATTAATAATATTTATGGGAATTTTCGACAATTTTGATAATTTTACGCGGCGGGGGGCAACTGAGATTGTGAATTTGGCGTTTGGGTTTGAAAATTTTTATATTAAGCTCTTTTTCTTTATAATAAACATAGGCTTGTCTGAAAAACTATTTTAAAAATTTTTAACAAAAAATATTGATAGTATTTTTTTGACTTTTTTTCGAATTTTTAAGTTGATGGCGGCACTGAAGTATTTAGCATTTGGGGGCTTAATCATCTTTTAAATATTATAATAATATATATATATTTTTAATATATATATAATTTTATATATAAATATATATATTTATATATATATAATATATATATAATATTATAAATATGTTTATGTTTTATTAATTATTTCATTTTTTGTTATGATATATCATATGGGGATGGGAAAGTTCCAAGAATGTGGAGAACATGTTTTTGGTGAGGGTGGTGGGGAACGAAGTGGTTTTCTTTATAGAGGATAAAAATTTAAGTACAAAGTTTTCAAGTCTGGCTCCGCCTTTTAGAAAATCTGGGCCCGGAAAATATAATCGGATGATCAGCGGGATCAATTCAGAGTTTCGGCAGGCACCCAAAACATTTGTGGGAAACCTTGAAGGAGATTTCGGGCGGGAAAAGGGGAAGTTTTGAATAGATGAGAACAAGTGATTGTGGGCCCTTCGGACCCATGTATTAATGTTTGTAGTAGTAGTATATATTAGACAACAATGTGAGTGCAAACTTCAATCGTGTTGTTGCTGTCGTTGGTCACTGGTCAAAGTGCCACGAGGTAAACCACGTTCCGTGTGATTCCACGGGGCGCTAACACTTTGACGCAATCAGCACAGCCAACCCTTGACAGGCTGACGTAGAGTTGGCCGTGCGTGAACACGGGTGTAGGCAAGTAGACTCCCACGTAGCTCTTAGTCTGGCCCTGGCACTTGTTGATCCTCATGGCAAATGCAACACGGATGGGAAATTGCAGACGCCGCATGCGGAGTCCAGTGCCAGACGGTGCCCGCGTGATGATGTGTACTCGAGGCAGGTAGAAGTCGGCGCCTCGGCTCAGTCCTGCAGCTGCAGCACGTTTGTACTGATGCCACGTACGACACAGATGATACCGTTGACGATACCGGGTAGGCAGATGTTGCGCAACACCATCACCGGTACACCAGTTTTCAGTGTAATGTGCTGCGGCAGACCCGGCATCTCAATCTTGTCGGCTACCCAAAACAGACAGACAAGACACACGACTACTGCTATAGTATATTAGATATATAAGTATAATATATGAGTAAATGTTGCATAGTTCAATTACACCGTCAGAAGCAAATATTAACGCAAACACGGCTGTCCTGCCGGCCGCTAGCAGTACAGAGGAGCGCAGTAGTGGAGGAGCGGTTGGTGCTCGGTCGCGAGTCGAATATAATTTCGAGAAATTGAACGCTGGCAGTTTAGATAGCTTACAGCTGCTGCTCAACACAGGGGATTGTTTTTAGCCCAAAACCCCCCTTCAAAATGATTCAATCGACATGGGACCAAGCCGCTTACCACCTACGATTTATTTGCGAATTTTTAGACTACTCTCTTCAAAATTGAATATACAGTTTCGGCTACCCAAAGAGACAGACAGATACACGGCTACTGCTATAGTATATTATATTTTACCTTCCCCTCATTTTGACCCTCACTCAATATATCAACTTAAGTGCATACTAAGGAGTAATAATAAGTATAAGTACACTACACTCCAAATATTATTTCATTGATATGGTATCAGGCCCTTAACCTCAGATTCTTCATTCAGAATCCTCTGGTGACGATTCCATATTGAGCAGGTCCATGTTCCCCTTCACAAAGACCAATCTCTCTAAATTATCGGAGGTCAAACTCGCTCTCTTGGCCTTCATGATGTCCGCCCCGTGGGACAACAGTCTCTCAACAGCAGCAGAGCTGGGTATGGCCGTGCTGTACTTAACAAGCACATCTACCCAGGCGGCACGAAAAAGTGCAGGGAACAGCTCCAGCAGCTTGTTCCTCTGCTTCTCTGAACATCAACTCTCAAGCTCTTTCCCCATCTTGTTGGAGAGGCGGGTAGAGTTGGTGCCCTCTGTAGCTATTGGTCCTGGGCTCATCAAAGCCTGGAAATAATAGATAAATTTGTAAAATATATATTAAGTAAAGAATTTAAGTAATCGGAGTCAGAAAAAATATATACGCTAGCTGTTACTTAGAAATAAAAAGTTCATCGATTTAAAAAAAATATATTATTGCACTTGAATCATAAATATTACAATAATTTATCAGCATGATGCTCAAGATTGCAAATATAATCACTTGGAGTAATGAACTGTCACAACTGAACTGAAGATGCAGTAGATTACGATAAAATATATATGTCTCACATTGAAAAAAATCATCCTTTTCGTCTTCATCTGGGCTGCTGCCTTCTGAGGTGTCCAAGACAGCCTGTTCTGTGGCCTCGAACAACAGTCTTGATTTCACGGCATCTACCTTCTCATGGTTAAGAAGGCGGACAAAAGATAACTTGAAGAGGGGATGGATTGCTGTGGCCATCAAAAAGTCCATTTCATCAAAGAGGGAGAGGAACCTGGCCTTGAAACCCTTGGGTCTCTTATCACTATGAGGGTTTTCAAGGAGGTACTCCAACAAAGGCCGGATTATATTTGAATGCTTTAGCCGTCAATGCCCGAAGGCTGTCCCAGAGTATAGATAGAATAGGAAGCAGGACTCCCATGTAGGCTTCTCTCTCCATTTGGAGTTTATCGAGGTCGGTCACCACTGGCTTCATCACTGTTAGGGTCTCATTGATAGTAATACTGTCCTTATCAACCTGGTTGAACGTGGCAATGCCATTTTGCATGCAGATCACGTTGATCTGGGCCAGCTTGGTATCGAGTACCTCACTGAAGTCCTCCATGGAGTCATAGAGGGAGTTCCAGCGAGTGACGTTTGGGGTCCTCAGCTTCCTGCCCACCTCCCTCTTGATGTTGGCTGCGGTGGTTGGCTTTTGGTTATGTTTGTCCCACAGAGCCTAGGCTTTCTCTTTCACCTAAGAATGCACACAAACATTTTTATTTGAAAAACTACGTTTATGATATAAAAATATAAAATAATGATACAATTTAACTTTAAAAAATGACTTAGTACTCCACTGACAAGTTGTTGACAATTGGCCAACTTGGCTAACCAATGCTCTTCCTCCTTAATGCTGAAGATGAACTCCAGCAAATCGTCCATAGCAGCAACCAGCCCTCGGCCACTGGTGGAGGGCGTTGTTTCGCCATAGTAATCAAGGAACGGCACAAAGCATCATGCGGCACAGAACAGACGGCAGAAAATTGTTTACGCCGTACAGTACGAGGGATGGCGGTTAACTCGCACCACAGCCTAGCGATAAGGCAGGATGAAGGCTGTCGTCCCACCACAGCTACGCACTAATTCACTCCTTGCAAGTAATATTTAGCTCTACAGCAGAGCCATTATCACTGTAAGAAAATAACACTGTCACCAGCACACGTAGCATATATACACTTCCACACCTCTGTGTATTCTCGTTGTGTGTGTATCACTGGTTTATAGCCCTCTCCCTCTCACCACCCTCTCCTTGCTCATAATATGTACTTATTATATGCGGAAATGTGTCATGAAGATGATAGTTGGGTCAGCTTTCTAAGCATCCTGTGGTTATTTCATAATCTCGGGTAGGAGCACATGATAATAGAAGACATGACTGAGTCGTCGAGGAACGTGTGATATCACAAATCAGCCCGCCACCGCCAAATCATGTTTCTTGTATCTACTTACCTGGGGCAGGGATGCTCGAAAATCCCTCGAAAGGGACAACTTATGAGTGTATGGCTACAATAACCTTACAAGGGTGGGCTGAGGTTGATGCTCGTACCGAGCAGTCACTCCCGTACGGTGATCGGTGGCCTCTGGGTGGGGAATATTAGGGATATTCTAAGGATATGTGTGGGGAAATTCTGCTGACTAATCACAGAGCAGCGCCTCGCATGAACGCGGCCTTATCTGGTCAATCATCTTGCTCTCAGCTGTCAGGGAGCCCGATAACTAAATTAAAAGAGACACTTCAAATGCCGCTGTTGAGCTAGAATCGGCCCATTTCGGAAATCGTCCCGCGGACGCTTATTTAACCTAAATAACTCTACAAAACTTATCACAAACCTATCATAAACCTAACCTAACCTAAACCAGACCTAAACATAACTTAAATATAACTTAACCTAAACCTAAAAACTATGTTTGCCGGTGTTGAGCTAAAATCGGCCGATTTCCGAAATGGGCCGATTTTAGCTCAACACCGCCAGACTGTTACCAAAGACATTCAACACCCGCCATATTAGCCTTTCAGCGTAATATTCTCCCGCTGAATACTACAGAGACGTACCCAGGGTATCCCTTGATGCGCTGATCCTAGGTTTGAGTCCCGCGTGCCCGAAATTAGCATCTATGGACCACTGGCCCGCGCCGTACTGAGGCCTGCAGTACCCGTGGCCGCGGTGGCCGCGGCGGTACTCTGTTATAGTGGACGATAGCTGCGCGTTCGCTCTTTAGGTCAGACAAGACACACTAGGGGGCTAAGGCAGGGTTCACACTACACGTTTTTGCTGTCCGTGTCTACGTGGGCGTGGCGATCAGTGATGTCAGAGTGACGTCACTGGTCGCCACGCCCACGTAGACGCGGACAAAGAATTGGGAGCTCCGAATAATGTGAGGCTGGGACCCACGTCTTTCAAGGTCAGTGACGTCAACACTGCTCCAGCAGGTGGTCGCGCTAAGCCTGGTTCAAACTTCACAGGCAGGAAGTGACGTCACTGTGACGTACTGTGAGTCACTGATGACAAGACGCACGTAGATTACGTCCAACAAAAACGTGAAGTGTGAACCGGGCATAACACCTCACTCTGACACACGTGACACTTGTGTGCAAAGATAGTATAACTTTATAAATCCTTGCTTGTGTGTGTGCGTGTGTACGTCAGACATTTGACACCACCACCACCGCATCATTATAGCGGCCAAATTAACTTGTATGATGAACTATACGTTTTGATTCAAGAAGTCGACCGATATATATATTTAATATATTAGGTTTGCCCTAATATGAATTTATTACAAGTATAGGTATTGTATGTTAAATATGATATATATGGAGTCAATGATGCAATAAAAACATCACATTTCAAACAGGCAAGCATGAAATGGCTCTATAATACACAATAAACATAAAATATAATGATACAACTTGTATTTTATTGTTTGTTGATGTCTTGTCGCTTCAAATTTCACTCCCGTAGGTAGTTAAGGGTGGTCCGGAGCACCCTTAGCCTCGCAGTCCCGTAGCAAGGGAGAAAATGGTTTGAGCATCACCCGTAGAGGCGCTACGAGGTAAAAGCCCCCTAGGGTAATACTTACGGTCCCGTAACTCTTTCGAGCATCTCCCCCCAGGGTCGCACTTAACAAAGTTTACAGTAACATCTAAAATAATTCAATGATATTACTACATCACATAGATAATGTTTATATGAATTACAACCAAAAATGTAAAAAAAAAAATACCATACTTGCACAGCAAAGCAGGAAGAAGGGCTGGGAGGTCGCGTACTTCCTCTGAGAATGCTCGCTGATAACTATGGCGTTGATTGACTCACTGGTCACTGGTGGGCAAGCAGCGTTTCCTGGACGGCGCGCGTAACCGCGCAGGAATCGTGTTCAAATTTGGGCATTTGCGGACATATTTGCGTTTGCGGAAGTACTTCCGCAAACACAAATCTGCAAACATTTACACTTCCGCCAATCTGCAAACGAATTCGAACTTCCGCAATTTGCGGAAGTTGCGGTTTGCGTAAGTGTTTGCAGAAGTGCCCACCTCTGACACACACACACACACACACACACACACACACACACACACACACACACACACACACACACACACACACACACACACACACACACACACACACACACACACACACACACACACACACACACACACACACACACACACACACACACACACACACACACACACACACACACACACACACACACACACACACACACATTTACACACAAAACTAGAGACGGAACAAAAGAAGTTTCTATAGTTGCGGTGAGTTACACGTGCGTTCAGTAATATTACAGGACTTCATTCTTCTTGTACTTCTTTCCAAAACAAAAGGAGCTGCAAAAATATTGGTCGCAGTTAGGAAGTTGAAACATTCGTATATAATATATATAGATTGTTATGCACTGCCACACGAGCCACCACCACAAACGTTGCCGCGATTATATATACACAAACAGATAAATAAATAAACACAGAAGAGTAAATAACAAATAAAGAAAGAACATAAAAAGGTATTAAGAAAAGAAATGCATCAGCAAACAAATCATCGCTCAAACATAGCTCAGACCTAGTAAACATAGATATTCAAAACCTTTTTAACAAATTAGGTTATACACAAATATATAAAAAAAAAGATTCATAGTTGCAGAAAACACTATTACTGATGAAGGTTGCATTTTCCGAGCGAGTCCTAGACCCTGTGTTGTGTTCCCAGCAGTCTGTGTATTCGGTGTAGTTCACCTTTGTTTACCAACAAAAGAAAATGCGAACTGCGCATGCGCGGAGGCGAATGTTTACTATAGTACAAAGACTTGTTGATCAAGAAAGCCGGATCGCATTAAACACGGTACCGTAGACGCATCTTGTTGCGTGTTCCTGAATGTCCGACAAGTATTGTCAAGCAGGGGAGGGCATCTTGTTTTATTCTTTCATAGGAAAAGCATTAATGAATCGAATAATGCGCTCTGTTTTTGTAATAGTGAAGTGAAGGACCATTAAATGGCCTTTATGCAGTGATTCATGAATAAATTTACAGGATACAGGTCATACAGCATTTGGCCAATTTCAAAACAAAACATAAACATCATGTGCATCATAATCTTATATGTAAATCTCCAGCCATGTTTGTCGGAGGACGCCTGCGAATGCTTTTGCTGATAACAAGTCTTTGTTAGTAAACTTTCGCCAACGCGCATGCGGAGTTCGCGCCTCCCCCCCCCCCACACTTTTGTTGGTAAACAAAGACGGGTTGTCGTAGGACGCCTGCGAATGCCTTAGTTGATCAGCAAGTCTTGTTAGTAAATATTCGCCTCCGCGCATGCGCAGTTCGCGTTTTCATTTGTTGGTAAACAAAGGTAGACTGCACCTAATACACAGACTGCTGGGAACGCGACACCGGTTATGATATACGGTCCCGCGGCTATGATATACGGTCCCACAGTCAACATGGCCGAGAAACAATAACAGCCTCAGTGAAGGAGAATATTCGCTCACGTACGGACGTCTTGAGTAAGCTGAGTGATGCACAACTGATTAGGAAATACCGGGTCTACCTGGTCTACCCGGTATTTCTTAATCAGTTGTGCATCACTCAGTTGTGCATTCAGTGTTGCCAACTTGGCGGATAATCCGCTAGATTTAGCGGATCTCTTAACCTGTAATGGATAAAATCATCGGAACCGCTAGACTAAGCGGGATGTCCCCGTTGCCCTAGTCGGTTAACGCGCGAGTGGTTGACGTGCAAATCTGGTGAGAGCGTAGGTTCGGATCCTCGCCGGGCAAGGAAAAAAGGAAATTATTTATTTCCGAATTATGATTATCAGCCTGAGTCAAGTGTCTGTTGGAAGGACATACTGACGGGATTTCAAAAGGTAACTGTGGCCCAGGGCAATGTGAAGCCTCTATCGGGCCCGGGCATTAGCCCCATAGAAGCATTACCTGGCTCCATAATACGGCCACATGCAAGTCTCTGTCAAACAGGGCACTGTTTCTCCCCTCTTGAGTAAAGTCCCGTCCACACTGTGCCCCATGACGCGCGCTCTGTTGGTGGTGCTGTTGAAAATCGAGGTTTTCAATAGTGTCATGCGTCGTGCTGAGCTAACCCCGTCGGCCCGATTGCATGGGCATTGGGCATGCTGAGCTCCTCAGTGCTGCACTTGGCTCCATTGAGAGAAGACGTCGCTCGCCGCGCTCCATGATGTACATCAATACATTGTATTATCAAACTACCAGATGAATGAGATGATATTTAGGAAGACTTAACATATCATCATCTTCACGAGACATTACTGCGTGTCATGAATATAGATAAATTACAGTAAACTATACCAAGAATAAGATAATAAGACCAAAGCGAAATAGTGCATAAAAAAAATTTCATCTCACCTTTTTGTATTCAACTCCTTGTTCCTGTAATTTTGCTTGCATTGAATTTTTATTTACTGTCTCGAAATTAGCACACTTTTCCAATTCTGACGGTAAATGACACCTCTCAATGCGAAAATATATAGGTGGTCAAAAATTGCAATGAACATCAATCAAACTTGTGACAGAGTGTCGCCTCCCCACCATGGCGGTGAGGCACAGTCTGGACACTTGGGTGGGCATTCAACACATCCACCTGCCTCGTGTATCTCTGCATGAGGCACAGTGTGGACGGGGCTTAAGACTGCCCCTTCAAAAATCCCCCTCAGAATATCACAACAGCAAGCAAGAGTAAAAGAGAAAAGAGAAGATAGAAAGCAACTTGCAGGGGCGGACTGGGACTTAATTTCGGCCCATGATTTTTGGTGCTGACCAGCCCACTTGGAGGAAAGGCGGGGGGAGGGGGGGGGGGAGAGCCAACGCAGCTAGGGGGTTTTGAAAATAAAAAAATTCCTTCTAACTTTCCTGAAATCATGGATGTAGAAATGTAAGTATTAACGCCACCAGACATCTGTAATTCGAAAAGAAACGTTGTCCTGGCGACTTTAGTGTTATCTATGGTAGACAAGTCACAATTTTAGTAAGTTATAAGAAATAAGAGCCTGAAAGTTTATATCTATTTTACACTTTCATATCTATATCCTTCAAATTTTGCTAAAGTACTGCAGGCTCAGCATAACACAAATTAAAATGTTGAAATACGGCTTTGATCCTCAATTCGTTGACAATTTATCATCATCTTAGGGAGATCTATCAGATATTGATAGACCAAAATATTAATAAATACGAAAATCAATGCAACCAAGTACACACCTCTCACGCCACGGGCACTACAAATCAATAACTAAATGACTGTGTGACAACAGTGGCAGACGGCAGTCCTACCACTGTTGCAACAAGGAATTGTTATTTGTTGAAATGCGCAGCATATTAGTCCTTATCAATGCCCATAATGCATTTTAAATAAAGTATCGTCCCAGTGTGTGCAATGACAAGCATAGCATATACTCGGTTAACGTATATGAAATACAAGAAGTCTGAAAACAACAACTTAGACGACTCTTATTCCTGAAAGTTGACTCGTGTCGACTGTACGAGTGTACGCGTACGATACCCGTGAGTTGTTGATATCTCCGACCTCTCGTCAGTCGTCACCTCTTTCTCTTTCAGCTGAGTGACTCTCTCTCATTTATTTTGTGTTTTACCTTATTCTTCAGATATTTCATTTTCACTCCATTTATTTTTTCATTTTCCTTTTTTATATTTTTATATTTTATTACCTTTTTTTTCCCCCTCAGACCGGCCCACACGACCCAGGGGCCCAACGGGAAATGTCACGTTTGTCCCTATGGCCAGTCCGCCCCTGAAAGCAAGTAAGAAGACCCCCCCCCCCGCATCACAAACCTTCAAGCGGATTTTTTGGAGGATTTACTCCAACGGATTTGTTAACGGATTTTCTATTGGATTTAAGGTGAACATCGAAAGGGAATAACAGTGTCATCACCATGCAAAATATTGTCAAATTTCGGGAAGTCTACCATTGCTCTCAACGACCAACTCCCAACCCGTCCAGGCCCTGCCGTCCGCTTCCTGTATGGCTGTATACGCGTCACAATCATGTTCCCGCTTACATCTCACATAGGCCCAGTTGCAAGAAATGGACGTTTTCCATCGAGTACACGATAGTGAGTCGGGCGCCCGACTGTCGTGATACTCCATTGACGAGTTTCATGAACGGCTGAATTTGCCCCCATCAGCATGAGGACCCGACGTCGGGAGCGAGGTGTACCAACCCATGCGATAAATAGAATGATAATATTTACTACTATAAAGAAATTCATTCCTGTCATTTCTATCATGAATTATTGTTTTCTATAACATAGAAATAAACTAATACTTGTATTAGCAATGCTGTTTTCAATAGAAAGAGGCGGTACGAAAAGATTTCACAAGTTCTGAGGTTGGTCATTTGAGTTACCATGACAACGCCCCGATGGCGTTCCAGCTGAACCTCGATCCTCCTCCTCCTCCTCCTTCTCTCTCTCTCTCTCTCTCTCTCTCTCTCTCTCTCTCTCTCTCTCTCCTCTCTCTCTCTCTCTCTCCTCTCTCTCTCTCTCTCTCTCTCTCTCTCTCTCTCTCTCTCTCTCTCCTCTCTCTCTCTCTCTCTCTCTCTCTCTCTCTCTCTCTCTCTCTCTCTCTCTCTCTCTCTCTCTCTCTCTCTCTCGCATATTCTCTCTCTCATTTGCGTTTCTAGATGATTACCTTCATGGTCAAGTATATAGTATGTTAGTCATATTACTTATTATCATTTCGAAATGGTAACTGCATTAAAGTAACACGTACATTCAATCATAAATAAAGTCTTCACTTATATCCCAGCAGGAATACCGAGCGGGTATTGGTGTTGTTTAGGATCCGTTGAGGAAACATATGAGCCCTGGTGATGTCATATGATGCGTTCACAGGCGTGGTAGTTGATCAGTTTTCTTCAGCAAGACACAGGTAAGGCAGATGACAACGTATCGTCCTGAGGTGTGAATGGACTCCGCCCGCCCGCCCGCCCTATATCGCTCGCCGTTGTCAATAGGTGGCGCGGATATCCATCCACTTGTCTTGAGTTCACGGCAACTGAAAATTATGAATCAGCTGCCTTTTTGGCTTAGTACCACGTTGATTCTACCTCAGAAATGTGTCACATATTGAATATGTTGATTATTCATGTTCAATGGAAGTATTTAATAATATATGGTGCTCATCGATCATCTCGTCGGTAGGGGGTTACCGCCCGACGAATTTTGCCCGATGGGGCCCACGATGGGGGTGAAATGACGCTGTTCTTGAACCAGAGGTGTCGGGCATTTCCACGCCGGGACCCTATAGGGAGCACGATAAGACCTTTTTGCCACTGGGCCATAGTCCTACCTTCGGGCTGCTACCCTTACCATTACCCCTACCCCCAGGCCCAGCACGGAAACACTCCTTATCCCCTCTCCCTCCCATCTCAGTTTCACTGAGACCCGTAATATTCACTTCCATTCTCTACCGTCACCTATCACCACTGTCACCCGCACATCCCAGTCAGGGTTCGACAAATTCAAATCATGAGTTATCTTGTATCTGCATTATGCGAACGTGAGAGGGACATGCAGTATAATGCTTTAAGTTGTCATTCTAGATATAATTGAGATCATGGCACCAGTGTGTCCCCAATAAGATAGAAAAAACTATAAGACACTACCAGAATACATACCCCACACACACACACACACACACACACACACACACACACACACACACACACACACACACACCACACACACACACACCACACACACACACACACACACACACACACACACACATAATTACACTGGGGAACAAATAAAAAAGATGTTGGTGCCTCAGATTTTAAACCTGATCCTAGGTATATTCAATCCACTGAATAAGAATATGACCTTCATTTCTTTCTAGCAGCTCTAATGTTTGAAATAATGCACTTATCTAAATGTACCTCTTATGAGGTAATAAATGTACCTCTCATGAGCATGTCACAGCGTGTGTTTCCGTGTAAGGTCATTAGAAACGCTGTGTACAGTATTTTTGCCACCTTGGTGACGTCTCTCTTCTTCCCGCTGAATCAGTCTGCGCCTGGCTTTGGGACTGAAAGGTTGTTGTTCGCTGGAGGCTGTATTTCCCTTCCCAGAATACATAAGAATGCAAAGAGGTAGGCTCTTCCTCCAAATGACGGTTATTATAATTTTTTTGCAAATCGAGCAATGTGATCTGCATCATTCTTGGTGTACTAGTAGGCTACAAGGTACTATACATGCTATTTGCTATTACAGCAGTAGCCTATTCTTAAATCTACTTCCACCATTTTCTTACATTTATTTATTTTTCTCATTTACAAGTGATAACATGGCTAACTCACGAACAAATTGTTTGAATAATCCAGATTATTTTTGCTACATTTGTGGAGAGTACATATTCATGGAACAGAGAAAATCCATATCTGATTTTGTGAAAAGGGCATATATACTTATGCTATTTCAAAATAAAACTAGGGAACCAAGATAAGACATGGGTTCCACACATTGTCTGTAAAACTTGTGTTGAGCACTTTCGACAGTGGACTAATGGTAAGAGGAAATGTCTGAAGTTTGGCATACAAATGGTCTGGAGAGAACAGAGGAACCACAATGAAGACTGTTAGTTCTGTCTGGTTAACATAAAGGGCATTAATGGACGTAATCGGTGTAATTGGACGTATCCTGACCTAGACTCGGCAAACCAACCTGTTGCACACTCAGATGAAATACCTGTCCCATCCTTCATTCATCTGGAAGAGCTCCCTGAAGAAGATTAATCGTTTACTTCAGTTATAGACAGTACTCATGGGCAAAGTGACAGTGATTTTGAAAGAACCACATCAGTTGCACAATTTTTTAGTCAGCCGGAGCTCAATGACCTCATTAGGGAGCTAAATCTCTCGAAGAAATCAGCAGAATTGTTGGCGTCTAGACTAGCAGAAAAGAACTTATTGCATCCGGGAACCAAAATCACATACTATGGCAATAGATAAATATATTTACTACCGTTCTTCTCGGATGAAAGTGATTTTGTTTTTTGCAACGATGTTCAAGGCTTGCTGATGAAAATGGGCATATCAAAATATGTACCAAGCGAATGGCGGTTGTTCATAGATAGTTCTAAGCGGAGCTTAAAATGTGTGCTTCTACACAATGGCAACAAATATGGATTCCCATAATTGCAATCCCAATTGGTCACTCATCTAAGATGACTGAACAGAAAAAAACAATCGCCCTGGTCATACAGAAGATATTATATCACTATCACCAGTGATTAATCTGTGTGGATCTGAAGATGGTGAATTTTCTCCTGGGTCAGCAAAGTGGATGCACTAAGTATCCCTGATTTATCTGTCTCTGGAACAGCAGATCTAAGGATGAGAACTGGGTGAGAGAACAATGGCCTCTGAGAGGAAACATGGTGGTAGTAGAAAATAATGTAATTGGAGAACCATTGGTTGACAAAGGTAAGATAATTTTATCACCATTGCACATCAAACTATGTTCAATGAAAAAGTTTGTAAAGGCTCTGAACAAAGAAGGGGACTGCTTTGATTACACATGCAGAACATTTCCAGCGCTGAGCACGGAGAAGCTAAAGGCTGGTATTTTTGACGGGTCAGAACAGGGTGAACGATTCCACCAAGATTTAAGAACTATGGAAGAAAGATACCGGGGACACTGGGATACCCATATGATGGCGGATTACTGCTGGTCTATTCAAAGTGATTGACCTGGGGCAGCTCACCGCTAGAAATCTTTGAAAAGCAGCTTTTGTGAGATGTCTGAGTAAATGGACAGTGTATCAATGATAACTTTCTATGCTTGTTTCACTATTATCTGATTCTATGATGTAATTTAATCATAAATACATAAATTATACATGTAGGAAACCGTTTTATTAATCAAAAAGGCAATAATAATAATTTGTAGACATCAATCCTTGTGCCCGATCGGTTGTATGCATAACAGTTAAGGGTATATCATGTCTCAGTAACCAAAGCTGATGGAGAAAGGCTGATGGCATATTTAGAATCAGCGACCTAAATTTACCTAAAAAATGGTCTTATATCTCAGGCACCAAATTATATATTCCCCAATGTTACCCCGCTGTGGGGAGTCACCTTGTCGTGGTGGCGGGGCTTGAAGCGGGGTCGACGGCGCCACCTACTTTGGTGACCTGCCTGCCATTGTTGGGTTCGGTGGCCGTCGGCCTCGTGGACCAAGCGCTCCCCCCTTCGGCACTGGGAGGGGATGCATGCCCGGTGGTGATGATGTCGCCTTATCTTCCTCCCCCTTTCTCTCCTTTCTTAGTGGGGGGGGGGGGGCGATTCTATGCCCGGTGAGACCCTTCCTTCTCTTCCGTCTTCACGCTTCATCTTCCCTTTTAAACTTCACACCCGCTCCCAACGTGTTGCAGTGCGTGGCGTCCGTATATTCCCCGCCGCGCCCATCTATCTGGGAGGTGAATCCAACCGCGGGGCGGGTTTTGTAGTCCCTTCGGTGGGCCAAAAACGCTCCTTAGGTAGGGGGGTTGGGTAAGACGGGAGGTCCAGTCAGTGTGGCCCCGCTGGATCAATCGGCTGGTCATGCGTTGGGTAGGGCAAGCGGTAGGTTGCCTGGTGGGCACCGCATCGGTCCCGCGGCTGCCACCAGAACACCAGGGCAACCGAAGCGTATACGTACCCGCTTACCCCTGGAGCTGTTGGGTGAGAGGTCCTCCCAAAACAGACAGCTTCCCATCGTTGGGCTCCGTGGTGGGTGGGGGCGTAGGGAAGTGAAGTTGAAGAAATTTCGTTTTTATGCGTCAATCAATTAATTTACCCGTCCTGCCTCTCTCCCTGATGTCGCTGTCCTCGACGTCTCCCCACTGGATCCTCTCTCATTGCCACCTGGCGCTTTCAAGGCCCGAACGTGGCACGAAGGGGCAGTCGCCCCTTCCTCCTAGCTTCCCGGTCTGCGGCCCCACTCCAAGGGACGCAGACAGGGATGGAGACGAGCCTGGCCCTAGGGGCACTTCTACGGTTCGAGACACCTTGCTTCTGTGCCAACGTGTCCCAGGCCTTGTCGTACAGAGCAAACATGATTATTTTCATGGCATATTTGTGTTGTTATCGCCGCATCCATATGTTATGATGGCGATGACCACAGGAATAGGTGCTACATCCCTTTGTACGGCAGACGGCGCAACAGCTGCCGTGAGGAAGCCACAACAAGGAATTGGTGAACAAACAGTACAGAGCCGAACTTCTTCGCTCTTGTTAATGTTACAGAAGCCCTGAGGACTACATCCAGGAAACACTCTTACAGGACACTACACCACATCTACACCAACGGTCCGCCAAAGCCCTACCCCTTGTTGGTACTTGGCTATTACAAGGAAAGAGGGGCAACTTTTCCGTGCGGCGCGATTTTGGAATAAGAAATTGGAAAAATCCCAGAAAGCCACCTGAAAAAAATATGGCAGAGGGAGTTTATGTCCGAGCAAGGACCTTAATCAGGTTCCGGCTGTCATTCACATGCTCATCACCTGCGGACAGCATTTTTGAATCCATCATAACCTCATCCAAAGTTAATTACAGCACAAGGCGTAGTCTACAACTACGACCTATATGAATTCTCGGAGGAAGAACATACTAAACATGTCGCTCCGAATAGAGTCAGAAGGTCTCAAAGGTCAGAGGGACAAACAACATGATCGTTTTTCACTTTAGACGGACAAGTCTCAATGATTACATAAGGAATCGGTCCCAATCTTAAGGATAAAAATCTTTAACGACCGCCCTATGCAAGTGCTATGCGTGCTACAGCTTTGGAAGACGGCCACGAATTCTGTAAAACCCCTCCTCGCTGTGGTCGATGCTCGGCGTGGATTCCCATGAACAGCTGATTGTAAAGTCAACCACCTACTGCTTCCAAGCCGTCATGCTCACCCACCGAGTTCTCGACAGTGTGGGACATACAAATTATTAAGAAGCACATCCTACATTGGCCCAACTCCCAATTTCTCAGTCTTGGGAGCGCCAGAACGAGAACTTCTCACAGACAAGCAGGCGGGGGAGGAAGCAGGACCTACGCATCCGCGATGGCAGCTGCATCAACTAAGACTGCCTTTAAGAGCAGCCTGTCAGAGTTCCTCCACACATTATCTAAATCTACTCAATCAGTCCAAGTGAATAATAAGTTATCGTATTGACTGCGATTCTGTGAGTCTGCTGACTCCTCTCATAAGACCATCATCCACCTCGGTGTAGTGCATGTCGCACACGAAAAATATAACAGTGACTCCTCCTTAAGAGGACCAAAAAAACATCCTACTAGGAACTCAGAGCGAACTCGCAGCACCACTGAGTCCTAGAGAAGTGGGCCGTCCTACGGCTAAAATCTCTAATGGTGAGCAAGGAGGGATGGAATTGAGTAAAGCTAATAACTATGATAGTGTGAGGTACGACAATGACTCCCAATATCAATGCCGCTGCTCCCAACACTGAAGTGGCTAGCGACACAGCTATACATCAAGCTGATGACGAAGTGATTCACAACAATGGAACCCAAGTAGCGATAGCATGCTAATACGCAATTTTCAAGAGCATCGACGGGAAGTGTTAGTAAAAACTGTTAAAGCTTTGACAATAACCTCAGCATCCTTGGTGGGGACATACTGTATCTACTACTGCTGTGGGACCTCGTTGTGGAGGATCCCAATTACACACCAGATAGACACAACGCCAACAACATTGAAAAAAAGTAAGGCAAAGTAGTTTACCATCTTATACAATAAAGAAAAAAGATGCTGGACTTTCCAAATACCGCCAGCGTCTACAAGCCGTTAAGGCTTCTACTGCAACTTCATCAACAAAAAATAATGCTCTTCAATCCTCAATGGAATATTCGTGGATTACGTGCAAACTGGGAAGAACTGGTCCTTCTCATCCAACTGAGTTGACTCCAGTGTTATCTTGTTTACAGAGGACAATGGTAGGGCAGGGAAGAGATGTCCTGCCCGACAGGGTTTTTATCCCTGTACACACACCACCTCCAGAGGTGGGGCTTTAGTGGTGGTTGCCTGCCTTTACCCATCGTCGGGATGTCCCCTTCTCTGTAATCCCAGCTGCAATCACCCTTGCAGGCCTGTAGCAGGTCGTATCCCTCTGCCAGGACCTCAATGTCTGTCAATATAACTACCACAAAATACGACATTACTTCATCCAAGATCTGAGGATCTGATCCGCCAGCTTCCCCGTCCAGTTTCTCCTCGGAGACATGAATGGGCGGCATTCTGTGGGGAGATTCCACCAGAAATCTGTCGCGGTGATTTCTCCATAACTTTAATCGGATGGCAACAAACTAAATATATTAAAACACAGGAGAACCCTACACATTCCATTCGCCGGACTGAAATTGACTGTGCTAGTGACCTATCCACTCTGCAGTCTACACGTTCGCCCTCGTATCTCATGGGAGTGGCCGATATCTTCGAGGGAGTAACCATTATCCCATATACTAAGAGCAGTGTCACGCTCCCTTCCCGAATGTCTCCCAAAATGGTGCCTCCTCTCGTGCAGACTGGGAGGGCTTTCAACAGGACTTGTGTTTTTTGAACAAAATATATAGATAACTTTCAGCAATAGAGAGACCCGTTGATTTAACTTTGGTTCGAACCATTTGCCGCCTCGCTGAGCATCCCCGCACTTGCTCTTTCCCCGCCGGCGTTCGTGGGGAATCAGGACTGTACGGCAGCGAGGAGTCACTCCCGCGTGCTTAGGCGTAAGAATTGCGGCCAAACTTCAGAAGGAACTAAAAATAACCTTCCACAGGTCAAGAGCTCGATACCGTCGTGTAATGGACGAGGCTCGTCACTACTCTTGGAAAGCTTAATATAAGTTCGAACTGTGCATCTACCCCGGTGTCCAAGGTTTGGCAAAGAGTGAGAAAAAATGAAGGAGGAAGTCTGCCCCACCGTCCCTCCAGTCTATCGATTAATGGCGGACCCTATGCAGATCCCTTGACTATAGCAGAGGGAATTTGCTTCCCATTTTTGTATCAGTGGCGCAGACGACCTTGCGTCTCCAAGTGCTAGGAGAGAATGCGACCGAACAGAGAGGCATTATTTTTCACTAGCGGCGGGGAATCTACAACGCTTCGTTTATACACTTAGTGAGATTTGTAACGCCATGAAGGTTTGCGCCAGACACTTCCCCGGGCCAAGATGATAGGACCATATGTCGAGCTCTGTCATCTAACGAGATGAGTCTCTAGATTTCTTGTTGAGAATCTATAAGTAGAATTAAATTTTGGGAAACAAAAAAATTGAAGGAACCTTCCAAAGTAGCTGGGGTTGTGGAATCAGTGGTTGAATCCCGATTCCAAAGCCTGGGGGGGGGAAGGACCACTCACTACGGACGAACTTCCGCCCCATATCCCTAACTTCATGTGGGTGGGTATAGCTGTTCGAAAAAATGGTAAATAGTCGACTTAAGGTTCTTGGAACGGAAAAACTTTTTCCTCCCGTTCTCAGTTGTGGATTCCGTAAGCATCACTCCACTACGAAGCGCTTATTCCTTAGAGTCATCATATGCGGGGCATTTGCTTCCGCGACAACACCATGTGATCATATTTTTCGACCTTGAGAAGGCTTATGACACAGCTATGGAGACACGGTATTATTGCAGTCTCGGATGACATTGGTTCTAAGAGTGCGTTTTGCCGTATTCCTCCAGGAGTTCCTAATCACCGGGTTCTTCGAGTACGAGTTAGCAATATAATGTCTTCTGAACACCTGCTTCCAGGTGGCATACCCTCAAGGCAGCGTCTTGAGTGTAGCTCTGTTCGATGTGGCAAATGGTATTGTTGATGTACTGCCAGAGGGATTGTTAGACATTATCGTGGATGATTTATCAATCTCTTTTGGCTGCTTCCAGGATGTCGATGCAGAGAGAAGGACTTCAACTGCTATTGACAAAAGTTTGTTGCCATGGACGACGAATCGTGGCTTTTTTTTTTTCCCGGTTTTCTCCAGCGAAGGGACTGTAGCGATTCATTTTTGAAGAACCAGTGGGAGTCATCCCGACCCAGACCTGTATTTTACGGGAAAAGAGAATACCATGAGGGAAGAGGCCCGGTTTTTAGGAACTCATTTTTGACAATAGACGGACTTGGGTACCGGACCTTATTTGCTATCACGACTGGCTGTCTTCGAACCAGGATCTCCTGAAAGTTCCTATCGCCACAAAGCTGGGAGCGATCGCGCTACTCTCAATATTTCCATCGCTCACTTATCTTTCTCGAAGCTTGAATATGGATGTGAAGTGTATTCATTGCCACCCCACTCGACTGCGAATGTTGGATTCTGTACACATGCTGGCGGTCTGGCAACCGGGGCATTCAGGTCATCTCCCATACCAAGTCTATTGTGTGGATGAGGGTCTACATAGATCTTTCAACGCCAGTCCCTCATGTTAAGATTTTGGTATCGAATCCAACGCTCTCCGTGATTCAATAGGCTTGCCGTGCTGTGTCTTGTGATTCAGGATCGCAAATTCAACCTTGAGTGAAGAGCTTACCAAAGCCCCTTGGTTCCGATTGAAAGCTATATGGAGGACGCTATCCTTCCTGCTTTGCGGATCTGCCAGCACAGGACCTACGAGAGGTCGGTCCATGGCTTATCCAGAAGTGTCCTTCTGCAAAAGCCTTCCGCTGCTCAAAAGGCTCTTTCCCGTAAGGCGAGCAGACCAGTTTTTAGAACCTTATTGCATACATCAGGGTCTGTCCCTGTCTTAATGATGGTTCAAAATCCAGACGAACGAGTTGGAACGGTGTCGTACTTCCCATCGTTAAACAGAGGCCTCAGCCTTCAAAGGTTTCATCTGTTTTTTACGGCTGAAATAAGTGCTATTTTATATCCTTCTCACGGTTATTGTTACCCTAATCGGATGTCTCTGTTACAATTTTTAGTATTCATTGTAGTGCTCTTCAATCACTATTAATTGAACCCTCCCCATCCGCTGATCAATGCCCATCTTGGAATGGCTTATCTGTTAAGAGGCGAGGACGGGACTGTCAGCTTTTGTTGGGTTCCGGCACATGTGGGTGTTGCCGGAATTGAGGACGCTGATGATTTGGCAAAAGCTGCAGCCAGAAGACCAAAAAGGCCCCTCTATCACATTTTGCTAGTGCCAGCTACAGACTACGCTTCGGCAATCAATAGATCAGTTTACACCAGTTGGCAGGAGCGATGGAATAATATAAGGCAAAATAAAACTACGCACCATCCGCAAAAAGTATCGAGGGACTGGAGCTACGCAGGTCTCTCCCGGAAGATGGGAGACTGCCTCGGCACGATTGAGGTATTGGTCACACTTAATTACAATGGATTCCTCCATGGCGGGGGGCCACCCTCCTTCCTGTGATGATGCTTGGTCCCCTTAACTGTGCGGCCACTTGCTGGTCGAGTGTCCTAGTCTTGGGTAGCCTACGTAGCAATTCTTGTCCCGGTGTGTCAGGGGGCGGACGGTGCCTACCGTCTCTCCTGGCATTGGGAGAGAGGGTTTCTCCCGGGACATGAGGTCCATACCTTTATTGAGAGGGGTTAGCCTTCTCAACACGTTATGATGTTTTTAATATTCTTTTATTGTTGCTTTTAATACACTATTGTTCTTTTATATATTTTGTTATTTTAAATATTTTGATTATATCTTAAAATTTGTTTTTTGATATCACTTTTACTGTCTTATGTAAGCAGGTGTCAATAATCCCGCATCCCCCCGTTCCCAGGCCCACTGTCATCGTGGGGGGGCTTCGGGCACGGAGATTAGGGCCTGACGCCCGGAGGACGACCTCCTGGTTACTCCCTTGGCTTTGGGCCCCTGTCCTCGGTCTGACTAATTTTGCCTGGCGTTTCCTGTCTCTCTCCTTTTTCCCCTCCTTCCCTCTATCTCTCCTCTTGTACCTCCTCCTATCCCCCTTTCCTCCTAAGGTGTGATAGCCGTGCTGATGGGATATGAGGCTGGCTTCGGGTCAGTCATGAACGACCTCAGGGTGCCACGGGAACGGTATACCCTTATAATTTTGCTCTTTCCCTTCATGGGGGTCTTGAGGGGATGACCGGTTATTTCCCCCACTTTACTCCAGGCTCTCCATGGCCAATGATGATAATCCAACTTTTATAGAGGCTTCAGGGCCGGCCACTCTACCAAATGACCCTGATGATCCCCCTGGTTTACCGACCTCTGCTGCTCATTTGACTACGTCCCGGAATACTGATATGCCTGTACCCCAAGCTCGACCCTCAAGAGTCACTTAGTGCTCCTAAGCCCCCTAGCCAGATCCAGAATCCATCCTCAGCACCAGACGACACTCCAGTCACAACTTTGTTTTCTTATTCATCCTGTATCGCTACCCTTGCACCCTACATCCCTCCTCCCTCCGGGAGAACTAAAGTCCGCACGGTCGCCTCTTCCTCACGCCCACGCACATCAATTCCTCACCCTCACCCCTCTCTTAGCACTCTTTTTGGTCCTGCCAAATGGGATCATTTCTTCATCGTCCCCAGCGACGTCCCTCACTCTGCTTGCACCCTCAGTTTCCAGAAATGCCTCCAACGACAAGTCGGCAAGGTTACATTCCGTACCCGCGCCGATCGGTCCCGCCTGGTGATAGTTGACACTGAAGCCCAAGCTCATGCACTGCTCGATCTTAAAGACCTGGACGGCAACCCATTCTACATCACGCCCGACATTACTCTTAACACCTGTACCGGAACTGTTTCCATCCACCCGCATGCTTTGCCCATCGATGACTAAGAATGGTCCAACTGGCAAAACCCCTCCTCGACCTTTTGGAAGTGTTTATGATGCCACGGCAGTTTACTGCTACACACCATCCCACCCCGGGCCCGCCGAAAGTACCTACCAACATTGCCAAAGTTACCTTCAAAAGGCAAACGCTCCTAAATAGCATTTATGTTGGCGGAGAAACACTTGCCAGTTAAACCTTACCGCCCTAATCCTCGCCAATGCCAGACATGGCTGGCGTTTTGGCCACCCTGCCAAGCACTGCCGACCCTCTGCCCGCTGCCCCTTTTTGTGTTCAACCTGGCCCATGCTCTTTTCCTCATGTCCTGCTACGTCGCCCACATTGTGCTAACTGTGGTGGTTTCCAAAACGTCTTCTACAGAGGTTTTCCTGTCTAACCGCTTCGAATCAGAATGGCATCCATCAGATTTGAGAAGGGCTTAACTCTGATAGAAGGCCCGCCAAGAAGCTCGCCGCCTAGGCCTTTTCGGCCTACCCCCGTCCTCCCAGCTTATTTCTAATCCCACTCTTCCGAATCCCCCACTACAACCTCTCCTACCCTCCTTTCCCTGTTCACCTCCTCCCACTGTCCTTCCTTTGCTCATCCTGCTGCCCCCTTCCTCTCCATAAATAACTCCTTTGCCGTCCTCAATCCTGATACTCCGACCTCTACCCCTTCCTCATCCTCACACCCCTTTCTCAACGCACCCCTCGGCCTACTCCTGTCAGACAACCTAAACGTCCTCCCCATTCCTCCCCTCCTGGACCTCCCACTACCTCTCTCTCCTCCTCAGCTCCTCACACTCCCCTTTCTAAAATCCCCCTCCTACTAAGAAACCCTGGGGCCTCCCAGGTCTCCCCGTCCAAACTCCCAGCTGAGACCATGGCTTGATCGAAGAGTATGTCGCTCGAGACATGACCCCTCTGCCCTCTTCACCAACCGCCTCATTATCCCCACCTTCTGTCTCAATCCTCACAGTCACAGCTGAGATACATCCTATTCCCTCCCATCTTCCGCCTACCCCTGTTCCTCCTGACTCCCAACATTCCCCCTCTTCCTCTCCTTCTCCTTCTTCCTCCCCACTCCACCCTTCTTCCCTTCCCTCCGATCACCCTATGTCCTCTCCCTCATCCTCTACTTCCTCTGCCCGCCCTACTGTCACTTCTGTTCTTACCTTACCCCTCCCTCCTGGCTATACGCTCGACTCCCTTTTGTCTCAACAATCCCCATCCCTGACCACTCACCCCCCTGACCCTACTAACTGTCCTTCACCTACTACGTCCGATCCCCCACCCGATACCCCGGACCCTACTGACCCCTCTACTCCTGACCCCTCTACTCCTATTGCCTGACGCCCCTGAACCTCCTGACCCCTCTGCTACCGCTACCATTCCAACCCTCATCACCCGTTGACCTCTACACAATGTCTGTTCTCCAATGGAACATTCGCGGCTTTCGCTCCCACAAACAAGACCTTCGTCTCCTGATTTCCTGCTAAGAACCACAAGTTATCTGCCTCCAAGAAACTTTCCTTACTCAACCCCCTGTTGCAATTCCCAATTACCACTTTATTTCTTCCCCCATTCTATTTCTTCCTCCTCAATCCTTGTCCACCAGAAAACGGCTTATATCTCCCTGAATGTCAACACTACTCTCCCATGTACCCTCTTAAGGGTATATTTCCAACGTTGGATTACTATTGTTTCCATCTATTTCTCTCCTTCTCATCCTATTGACTTTGATGCCTTACACGCCCTTCTCTCCCGCCTACAACCCCCTTTGCTAGTAGAAAGGTGACTTCAATTACCGCCACCTCCCTTTGGTGGTGACTCCCCCCATAAACAACGTGGCCGCCCCCCTTGAACGCTTCCTAGCCACCCACCGACCTCATTTTTTCTCAGTTCTAATCGCCCCACTCACTTTGATGTTTAGGACTCAGGGCATTTTTCTTGTCTTGACCTCTCTTTTGCTTCTCCTTCCCTCCGCCTTAACTGCTTGGTCGGTCTTCGACCAATACCCTTTTGCGACCACTTTCCTTCCTCCTTTCTCCTACCTCATACGTCCCTTCCTAACTCTCCACGATGGTGTTCCGCAGAGCCGACTGGCTTTACTTTTGCCCTCCCTTTCTGCCCCTTCCACTCCATCCTTCCACCTTTTTCTTCCATCTCTGATATGCTCACCTACTTTTCCGGGCTCCCATTCTAATTTCCGCCCTTACAGCTATCCCCCGAACCTCTCGTTCCTTTTACCTCAAATGCGTTTTCTGGTGGACTTTTGGATTGTACAAAGGCCCACCGATCAAAGCGTGCTGCTTGGAGCAGCTACCGCTGCAAACGCGGTACCCCGGGGTTTCCCAAAACCCAGCTTTTTTATTTCTTTAAAAAAAGCCTCTGCCCGCCTTAAGCGGACCATTAAACTCTCAGTAATTAATAGTTGGCGCACCCCACGTCCCCCTCCCTCAAACCCCAGATACCCCCATTTCATCAGTTTGGCGCCGAAACCATAAATTGTCAGGTAAACACCCGCCCCCTGTTGCCCCAATCCTGCACGTACATAACCAAATTATTGCAGAGCCATTCCAAGTAGCAGAGGAATTAGGCTCCTTTTACAGTCTCGTTAGTAGTGGATCCCACCTCTCTCCTCAGTTCACTAGAATCAAAGCTGCCAGGGAACGCATTCCTGTTACCTTCTCTCTATCCTTTTCGGAATACTACAATGCCCCTTTCTTTTCTTCTGAACTAGCCTCCCCTCTTCATTCTTGCCGCAACACATGTGAAGGCCCTGACGGGATTCACTACCAAATGCTCAAACACCTCCCTACTGTTTCTCTCCTCTTTTTACTAGCCCTCTTTAACCGGGTTTGGTCCCTTGGGGATTCCCCCCCCCCCCCATGGCGCGAAGCCCTTGTCCTCCCGTTCCTCAAAACCAATAAATCTGGTACCCTCCCCCAAGATTACCGCCCTATTGGCTTTACTAGTTGCCTATGCAAGTTACTGGAACGCATGATCAATCTCCATCTTATGTGGTTCCTGGAATCCAAAAGTCTTCTCTCCCCTTCTCAGTTTGGCTACCGACATGCCCGAAGCACAGCTGACCCCTTAGCCCACCTGGAAACATACATTACCACAGCTACCGTCCGTCACGTGCCAGTCACGAATTAGTCCTTGCTGTTTTCTTTGATTTAGAGAAAGCTTATGATACCGCCTGGCGACATCATATCCTCCACCAGCTAACCACTTTCGGCATAGCTGGTAACATGGGGGTCTTTCTCAAGTCCTTTCAATGTGATCGCTCCTTCAGAGTCAAAGTATCTTCCTCCACTTCTTCGTCCTTCCCACAATATGAAGGTCTCCCCCAAGGAAGTGTCCTCAGCACTTCCTTGTTCCTCATTGCAGTAAATGGACTCGTCTCCACCTTACCACCTGGCGTCCGGTCCTCCCTTTACGTGGATGACCTAGCCATCTACGCTTCCGGCCCTTCCCTGGCAGCCCTCCGCTGTCTCCTGCAATTTCCGCTGCTTCTTCCTGGGCTACTAATCATGGCTTTTGTTTCTCTCCCACAAAATCCTTATCCATCCTTTTCTCTCGCTCTCGGGTATCACTCCCACTCCCTTTCTCTATTGACATACCTCTCAAGTATTGCTCCCTCTGGAAAATTCCTTGCCTCACTTTCGACTCTCGCTTACCTGGAAGGCCACATATCCTATCTCTAAAGGTTAAAGGGCCCTTCGTCCGCCTCCGCCTCCTACAAAACTATCTCATATGTGTCTTGGGGTTGCTAAACCGCAAGACCCTCCTCCATCCCACCTGTCTGGTGCTCTCCACTCTTGACTATGGATGTCATATTTATTCCTCTGCCTCTGCCTCCCTCCTCAGCCTCCTGGACCCTGTTCACCACCTAGGCCTCCGTCTGGCTCTAGGTGCCTTTCGCTCCTCCCCTGTTGAGAGCCTCTATGCTGAGTCGGGCCTCCCGTCCCTCTCTCGCCGTCGAGCCCTGCTATCACTTCGGTGCTATGCTCGCCATCATCAATTTCCTACTTCTAAGATTGCAGTCCCCCAATCTCTCCTCACAGTGATCACCTCCTCCCCTCGTTTGCCACCGCCCTTCCCTGTTCGCATGCACACCTTTCTCTCCCACTCCTCCTTTCCTACTCTTAATCTTCTCCCTTTCTACGTTCATTCCTTCCCTCCATGGTTTATACCTTCCCCCCATATCTGTTCTTCTGTCCCCACTACCTCTCCCAAGTCTACCATTCCTCCTATTGTCCTCCGCTTTCACTTTCTTGAACACCTTTCCACTCATTCCTCTAGCACCCACGTCTACACTGACGGTTCTAAATCCCACTCTGGTTCTGGCTTTGCTGTCCTCTTCCCCTCTCTTCATTATCAATACCAACTACCTACAGAATCCACTGTTCTTACAACGGAATTGTACGCCATCCTCTCGCCTTGAAACGCATATTTTTCGACCCATCCTGTTCCTTCACTATCTTCACTGATTCCCGCAATTCCCTTTCTCTTATACAATCTCTTCGCTCACTTCACCCTCTTGTTCGGGAGATCCAAGACTGGTAATTCCGACTATCCATATGCCACAAAACAATTTGCTTCTGCTGGGTACCGAGTCACGTGGGTATCTCGGGCAACGAACGCGTTGATTCTTTGGCGCGCTCGGCCACTATCTCCCATTGCCCCCGTTTCTCAAACTTGCCAGCCTCCAACTACTACCCTTCTTTTAAATCTTTCCTATTCGACCGCTGGTAATCCTCCTGGACCACTTTCTCTGCCAATAAACTTCGCCTGATCAAACCCTCTATGGGCCATATGCAAGAAATTTTCTCGACCCGTTGCACCGGGGAGCGGCATACAAAAATCATTTGAAAACACTCCACCAGTTGCGCTCCACTGGTTGGGTTGAGTCAGCTGATTCCACATCCCACCTGCTACCGCTCTGCCTTATTCCATCCTATTTCTTCCCAGACCATTACAGGTGAGTTTTCAACACAACCGAGAGTAACATGCATAACTTGTGAATGCACACGTGTCATAATTAAGGTAAAATTAGGTGCAGGAGGCCTTATATCGTGGCCACCGAGATGATAAGGCCTGGTACATCGCCTGTGACGTCACACCATAAGGATCCCGCGCGCTCGACCCGCTCCGCTCCCCGTACAGGTTTACTTTCTCAGTTCACGCTCTTGTTTATGTCGTTAATCTGAATCCCTGCCATTATCATCTATATTTTTTGTTAGTTCGAGTACCGTAGATAACAGTAAAGTCGCCACCTGCAGTCATGTCGCCAGGCGCCATATGTTACGAATTATAGCATTACTACTGATTTTTATGTGACACTGAAGATGATACACAGTAGTTTATATCATGACTGTATAATCTACCCTGTTTCAGCGTTGTTTTATGCTTTGTATCTGCAAGTATATACGGTTTCAAATTTCACTACGCGTTTTTTTTTCGGGCGACGACGGCTGCGGTACGACACTCAGTAAATAAACACTAGATGGCGACTCTACTGTTGGTAGCCACTTTGTAGATATTTTAGTAATTTGTTGTAATTTAGTAATTAATAGCCATAATGACACAGATGAAGACACAAAATGACACAGACTCTCCAGATAGCCCCTTCTAACTTTCCTGAAATCATGGATGTAGAAATGTAAGTATTAACGCCACCACACGACTGTAAACAGAAAAAAAAGTTGACTTGGCGACTTCACTGTTATCTACGGTAGTTCCTTAAAATATCTTGATTTCTGACTTCAGATAAGTAGTGAAGAAAGTCATGTAATGTACACACACGCAAGTAAATTAAATTACTTTTTTTGTCCATTAGTTATCATGACTATCAAAGATATCATGTATAGAATAATGTACAATATGAAAGTAGAATACGTAAGGAAACTTGATGTGTGTATTCGCAAATCACGCGAACTTACCTTGTTTGTTACAACATTTTACAGTGATTAAGTTGCTCACTTCAGGGTTTCCAGGACTTACATGAAATCTGTATGAGTTCTCAATACATTGACGTATAAATTATGCCTCTGATGTCTTTGATACTTCGTTCCTTCTGAAATTCCACTTGTTGGGATATTTAAAAATATATTATTTCCAGTTAGCAAATCAATTACAGGAACCACTGGGAAACAAAAGGTTAAAAAAAAGTAATTAGTGCAAGGGAAAAATATATGCACCATGGAAGCCAGCCTACCATCATAACTTCCCAATATAAGGTTATAAAGGTTTGAATTAGTGCCATACAACATAAACCTTTCTTTATTGAAGAAAATTTTACAAATCTCATTCTAGAACAAGACAAAACTACCATAATACACATACTCTACTCAATTTTCCTTCAAATAATAACCTAAGAAAAGGCTAGTTCACAAATAAAAAAGTACTACAAGGCAGTACAAAGTATAAAAGTATAAATCCATTCACTCTCCAAGAGTGACATATAGTTCAATGACATGAACTATAAATGCTCACCACACCAGCCACAATGTCCACACATCAAAGTTAAATCCTTTCAGTTTGAGATGGGGTTGATGAAATATATATACTCACCTAACTCCAATAACCCCCATCCCTGTCTGAAACCCCACATTCCCACCCACCCCCTAAAAAATATAGGCACAATTTAAGTTGCAACAAGTCTACACATCTGTATAACAAAAGCATTTACTGAATCAAGTACTCATTCAAAATTTGGAGGACTAAATTGAATTTTGCTTCTCTAAGGTAGTGGGAGATATTGCTCTCAGTTTGTATTAGTGTTTTAGAAGTAAATCGCTCTGAATGATACAGTGTGCCTGCTCCACTCTTACTATTGGATGTCATATTTATTGCCTCGGCCTCTGCCTCCTCCTCAGCCTCCTGGACCCTGTTCACCACTCTAGGCTGCTCGTCCTGGCGCTAGGTGCCTTTCGCTCCTCCCTGTTGAGTGCTTCACTCTATGCTGAGGATCGGGGGCCTCCCGTACCGTCTCTTCGCTCGTCGTGCCCTGCTAACCTTACTGTCGTGCTATGCTCGCCTCCATCAAGTTTTTCCCCCCCTCCTTAAACGTGCTAAGTTGCATCCCCGCAATCTCGCCTCACAGTTGAATCACCGTCCTCCCCTCGTTTTGCCACCGCCCTTCCTGTTCGCATGCACACCTTATCGGTCTCCCACTCCTCCTTCCTACTCTTAATCTCTCCTTTCTATAACGTATCATTCCTTCCCTCCATGGTTTATACCTTCCTCCCATATCTGTTCTTCCGTGTCCCCCTACCTCTCCCAAGTCTACATTCCCTCCTATTGTCCCTTGCTGCTTTTTCACTTTCTCTGTGAACACCTTTCCACCTCTTCCGCTAGCCCCCACTCTACACTGCACGGTTTGCTACTACATCCCACTCTGGGGTCTGGCTTTGCGGTCCTCTTCCCTCTCTTCATTATCAATACCAACTACCTACAGAAACACTGTTCTTTACAACGGATTGTACGCCATCCTCTCGCCTTGAAACGTGCAATATTTTTTCTTTACCCCATCTGTTCCTTCACTATCTTCACTGGAACTGTCCCGCATTTCCTTTCTCTTATACAATCTCTTCGCTCACTTTCACCTCTTGTTCGGGGATCCAAGACTGGTAATTTCCGAACTTTCCATTATGCCTCCACTAACATTTGCTTCTGCTGGGTAAACCGAGTCACGTGGGTATCTCGGGCAACGAATGCGTTATTTCTTTGGGCGCGCTCGGCCACTATCTCCCCATTGCCCCGTGTCTCAACTTGCCAGCCATCCAACTACTCTACCCTTTCTTTTAAATCTTTCCTATTCGACCGCTTGGTAATCCTCCTGGACACTTCCTCTAGCCCAATAAACTATCGCCGAATCAACCCTCTCATGGGCCATATGCAAGAAATTTCTCGACCCGTTTGCACCGGTGAGCGGCATACGTAAAAATCATTTGAAAAACAATACACACTTCACCATTGCGCTCCACTGGTTTGGGTTGATTCAGCTGATTCCACATCCCCCTGCTACTCGTGCTCTGCTATTCCATCTCTATTTCTTCCCCCGACATTTTAAACGTTGAGTTTTTCAACACAACCCAGAGTATACTGCATAACGTGTGAATGCACACGTGGTCATAATTAATGGTAAAATTATGTGCAGGTAGCCCCTATATATCGGTTGTGCCACCGAGATGATATGACCGTGTCCTGGTACACGCCTGTGACCGTCACACCATAGGATCCCGCCGCGCTCGACCCGCTCCGCTCGGTACCCCGTACATGGTTTTACTGTCTCAGTTCACGCTCTTGTTTTAGTCGTTTAATCTGAATCACGCCATTATCATCTATATTTTTTTGTTAGTTTCGAGTACCGTAGATAACAGTAAATGGTCGCCACCTGCGTCATGTCGCCAGGCGCCTATGTTACGAATTATATCATTACTACTAGATTTTTATGTGACCACTGGTGAAGATGATAACAAGTTAGTTTTATATCGATGAGCTGTATATACTCTACCCTGTTTCAGCGTTGGTTTAGCTTTTTATCTGCAAGTCAATATACGGTTTCAAATTTCACTACGCGTTTTTTTTCGGGCGCGACGGCTGTCCGGTACGACACGTGTCATTAAATAAATCACTAGATGGCCTATCTCTTACTGTTTGTGAGTGCCACATTTGTAGATATTGTTTTTAGTATCAATTTGTTAGTCATTTAAGTATTAATAGCCCATAATGACACAGATGGAAGACACCTAAAGGACACAGTACTCTCAGATAGCCCCTTCTTAACTTATCCCCTGAAATATCATGGGATGTAGAAATGTAAGTATTAACGCCACCTACTAACGGACTGTACAACACGAAAAAAAAGTTGACCTTGGCGTACTTCGTGTATCTACTAGTAGTTTCCTTAAGCATATTGATTTCCTGACTTCCAGTTTAAGTTAGTGAAGAAAGTCAGGTAATGTACACCCAAGAGCCGAATGCAAAATTAAATACCTTTGTTTTTGTCCATTGTTATCATGACTAATCATAAGATACATGTATAGAATAATTGTACAATATAAAGTAAGAATACGGTAGGAAACTGATGTTGTGTGTCTTGTGTCCGCAATCACGCGAACTTACTTGTTGTTACACGTTTACAGTGTGATTACGTTTGCTCGACTTCAGGGTTTCCCTCGACTTACATGAAATCTGGTATGAGTTCCTCAATACATTGACGTATAATTATGCCTCTGATGTCTTTTGATCGCTTCTTCTCTACTCATGAAATTCACTTGTTGGGATACTTTAAGAAATATATTTATTTCCAAGTTAGCAAACCATTACTAGGAACCACTGGGGATTCAAGGTTTAAATAAAAAGTAATTAGTGCAAGGGAAAATATATGCCCATGGAAGCCAGCCTACCATCATAACTTCCCAATGAATAAGGTTTTAGGTTTGAATTAGTGGCCATACACTAAACTCTTTCTTTATTGAACAGTAAAATTTTACAAATCTGTTCTAGAACAAGACAAAACTACCATAAGAGCAACATACTCTACTCTCAATTGTTTCCTCCAAATAATAACCTACCAGAAAAGTGGCTAGTTCACAAATAAAAAAGTACGTCAAGCAGTACAAAGTTATAAAATATAAATCCCATTCACTCTCCAAGAGTGTTACATAATAGTTCAATTGACATGAACTAGTGAAATGCTCACCCTACAGTCCGCCACAATGTCCACCACATACAAAGTTAAAATCCTTTCAGTTTTGAGATGGGTTGATGAAATTATATATACCTCACCTAACTCCTAATAACCCCATCCCTGTCGTGAAACCCACATTCCCTACCCACCCACTAAAAAATAGTAGGCCAATTTAATTCAACAATCTACACATCTGTATAACAAAAGCTTTCCATGAATCAGTACTATTCAAAATTTATGGAGGACTAAATTGAATGTGCTGTTCTCTAGGTAGGTGGGAGATATTGCTCTCAGTTTGTATTAGTGTTTTAGAAGTAAAATCTGCGTTCTGAATTGTTACAGTCCTCTCATTGGTTTTTGAAAGGAGCAAGCATGAATTTTAGGTCGAGTGCATAATACTCTCCATCATATAGTAAAATTGGGAACTTCATTGCGTCTTTTTTCAGCATCTTGTTCTGACCATCCAGTTTATGTCTACTTATCATTTCAGTACATTACCATATCAAACATAAAAGAACAAAGGTCTGTTACCCTGAGCATGATGACTAGATATCCAACGACAGCTTGGGAGGCTTGCAAAGATATGATAATGGTTTTTCCGTTGATAGCATTTGTTGTCCTGTAATAACGACAACAGACACTGAAGCTATTATCCTCTAGACCCTAAAATCACGCCGTTTTAGTGAAGTTCATAGCAAGTGTTTTCATCCTTCTATCATTTTGTGTTGGCTAACATTATTTGGGCAAACATCTTAAAAATTTCTATCCTCAATTACTACTATATCATGATAATACAAGTCCCTAGTTGCACGCTGCAAAACTGTGTAATACTGGGACCAATACATATTCCCACCTTTTATAGTCAAAATGTAATGGCGGGATGTGGAAGTGTTTATCTACCATTAGAGTACTTTTTTTGTCTACTAGCTGCAGTAATTTGAACCAAAATTGCCCATGCACGTTAAAATGCCACCACCCAACACCCACAAGGGGCACACTCAAAAGTAAATCCTTTCAGTTTGAGATTGGGTTTGATTAACATATATACTGGCACCTGATTTACCAACCTGAGTGAGGTTAGGTAGTTAAACCAGGTAGTCAACTCCAACAACGCCCCATCCCGTCGTGAATTCCCACATTCCCCACCCACCGCCCCCTAAAAAATATAAGGGCACAATTTGTAGCTGCAACGACGTGTGAACCACATCTGTATAACAAAGAGTCTTTTACTTACTACCAGTGTCAGAAGCTTTCTTTCCTGCACTTTCCTGTTTGGCTCTAGTCCCTGAGCTAACATATTGTTTTCCTTAGAGCAATAGTTCTTTAATAAAAGGTGTGTGTGTTGATGGGGAGGCCCAATAATATCTTTCCCTGCTTTAGAGAACTGTGTGTCCCACCCTCGCAAAAGTCATAGGCAATGAAACAATCAGCACTGCTAGATTATGCAAGAGTTACAGTCTGTTTCTAGTGTTTCGCTGCTTTGTTAGAATGTTATAAATATCTACCTTGATGCAGTTATTTATAATGATATAGTTTAAGTTACCATGTTATAACATAGCAGGTGTTTGGGTGTAAGAGACCACCTCGGGAATTCCTTCAGTGTAGTCATGACGCTCAGTAATTGTAGCATTGTAGCACTGTTTACGTAGATATAAAGTCCTTTACAGAAAATTGGCATTCATCTTCTGCATGCAATATAGGCAGCAAGTAGGTGCCATGGATATACATAAACAATAACTGGTTAAACATATTCACATTTATTCAAATCACTCCTTACAACATCCCCATTTACCTTATGTTCATCTCTAAAAACGTGTGTCTCCATATCTTTCCAAATTAGTGTGAAATCAAACAACTGTTCGAGGCCAGTTTGTGTCACTTGTCATAGGTAAATTTAGCTGTATCACTGACCTCATCCTGAGTTTTCTTTTCACATTCAAATACCTGTCTTATAGGAAATATGATAATCACTGTGCCCAGCTAGCTGACGATACTGACGCGAACTTGCCCTCAAGATTATCTTTGTTGTAATTTTCCTGGCAAAATGTATTGGTCATGTTTATCTTCCAGTGTATTGTGCAGTATGTGTAGTTAACTGCTATCATGCATGAGTTATGTTTTTAGTGCGTTGTAGGTGCTCTTTACTCGCATGCCCTCCCCCAATGTCTTTTATTATATTTTCCACAGTCTAGCCAGTCACACCACTTGTTCTCAGATACTGAAATTTTACATCATTTTCATGTATGTTGGTGAGTGGAGTAGCAAATTATGTTTTTCAGGCTGAATCCCTTTTAAAATGAGTTTTAGAACATTCATGAGTTGGTCCATCATGTATGACCACTTTTGATGTTTTCGCAACTCAGTATCGGATGTGTCAAAAAGAGGTTTTTTTCCAGTACTTGTAACATCCCTGAATCAGAACGCATTACAAATTTGAAGGTCTAAGATTGACTATTTTGCTTCTCGCACAAGGTACTGGGGAATATTGCTTTCATGACATTTGTATGAGTGTTTAGAAGTAAATCTGCTTCTGAAGTGATACAGTCTCTCAATTGTTTTGAAAGGAGCAGGCTGATTTAGGTCTGGAAGTCATATACTCTCATCAGAGGAAAAATTGGTGGAACTTCATCGTCGTTTCAGCATCTTTCTGACCAATCCAGTTATTTTTCTAATACATTTTCAGTGCATGTACAGATCAAACATAACGAACAAAGGTCTGTGTACTTCTGAGCAGGATGAGGAGAGATACAACTGACAGCTTTGGGAGGGTCTTGGTGCAAGAATATGGATATGCTTTTGCCGTGTGATAGCATTGTTGTCTGTAATAACACAGAACAGACCCTGAAGCCTAATCCTCTAACCCTAAAATCACACCGTTTTATTGAGTTCTGCAAGAGTTTCAGTCTCATGCTTTTTGTTGGTACTGAATGTGCAAGTCTCATACACATATAAATATCTCATGATCCATACTATTAAATTAATATAATTTATGATACAAAGCACTAGTTGGCCGCTGCAAAACTGTTGATGCTGGACCAACACATTCCCACCTTTTATAGGTCAATAATATGGCTTTTTGTGAATTTCATCTATCCATTAATAGTAACTGTTTTTGTCTGCGACAGTTCAGTAATGTTGAATTTGTTCCTTATGTACGATGAGAAATTATGTCCGCATGCTGCTCAGCATCAGGACTGCAGGTATGTGACACAAATTTTGTTGTTTTGAATGTGGTGCAGTAGTCACTTTGTATAAGAAAAAAATGAATTCTGTTCTCTGAGGAAGGCTGTACAGTGCCTTTTTTTTTGGGGGGAAGGGGGAGAGCAGTTGTGATAAAAAGAGATGAGAAATTGAAAAAATTCTGGCTGATAATGGTAACTTCTTCAGGTCATCAAGTATAGAGTCCATACAAACTTCGTGGAGGGGCTGGATGCTGTGAAAAGATTCATCCTTAGTAGCATATTTTAGCAAAGTAAGAGAACTACCTGTAATTAGAGTGTGTTGCAGTGCTGACAATGAATTACCGTGCATGGGTTTTCTGGATCAACTGTTTAAATAACGATTTTGCAATACAATTCGATCTAAGATTGTTGTTGTGTCTCATCCGATATAGTGGAAGGACTCGTAAATATTTTTCAAAATTTATGCACTTGGGCAGCGTTCTGCCGTCTTGTCAATAACGACTTGACTGTGCAGCAGGTTGGTCTTAACAACCACAGATGGAACGTAATCCTGTGGGGTAGGGTGACGTCTACTACTCGTGACACATTAAAAAGATAGAATCTGTTTATCTAATTGTACAGTCCAGTAAGTTCGATGCTAGGATTGGTGGTTTTTTGCTCCAGTTCAGTCACATGTATGAAATTCCTCGTCTCTCCTATGCTGGTCGTCATCAGCTCAACACTGCTCCAGCGAAGCGTTGCTTATTGCTAGAGTCTTCTTTGTGTATTTCTTTTCCTCGAGTCAGGTGTGTGTGTCTTTTGAGTGTTTGGTGGTTTGATTAAGTTAGTGGAGGAGTTGGGCGGAATACTTGTGAAAGCCTTCAGGATGCAGAACGTGTTTCCGTTCAGTGGCCAGTCACGTCTTTGCTCCCTGTTTGGTGCTATGCATCGTGTTGCCGAGGCCTCCCGACCAATAGAGTCGTCCGTGCTGTGAAATTGCAGCTCACCAAGGACCTCAACAGATGCTGAGTTTAATGTTGGATATAATAGGAATTATGTGATGTGTGACAGCGGTATTAGGCCATGATATACATTCTTCCAAAGTGCATTATTAATTATAATTTATATAATATAATATGTGAAATGCATTAATAAGAGAAGATTAGATAGAGAGAGGAGAAATATATGTTAGTACATAGTATATAATAGTATAGAATATATATAGGGAGAGAGAGAGAGAGAGAGAGAGAGAGAGAGAGAGAGAGAGAGGATGGATAGAGAGAGAGGAGGAGGTGCAGAGAGAGAGAGAGAGAGAGAGAGTGGAGATGTAATGAGAGAGAGATAGAAGAGAGAGAGAGGAGAGAGACGAGAGAGAGAGGAGGAGAGAAACTATATATATAGTAGATATAGATATATATATATATATAATGATAGTATATATATCTAGATATATAGATAGTATAATAATATATAATATATATATATATAGATATATAATGTTTTGTATTATATTATAGTTATATGATATAGTATATATATATAGTATATATCGATTATATATATGCCGATGGGAGAAGGATAGGAATGTATGACGCATAATCTTCACGCCCCAAGTAATCACGACGATGTTTTTTCCTCCACTTGCGTAGACTTCAGGATTTTCTCACATGTGAACTTCTTATAATTTTTGTTTAAATACTTTTAATAGATTTTAAAGAATTACATTGACGACTGTCTCAAACCAAGTGCATATTATATTTGATCCATAGATCCTGGATGCACATTTATATGCTATGTAGGTATTGTTATGTAGCATGGTGTCTAAAAAATAGCATCGGATGAGAGAAAGCACAACAGACGTAGAATAGGTCGTGATGTAATGCATAAACTCAAACTGGGTCGCGTATGAAAAATAGGTGTTGGAAGATCACTGTAATTAATCGGATATAAGGAACGTTAGTGAAAGTATTTGTCTTGTGACGGACTGTTGTAATGAATGAACTATGAAAGTAGCAGTAAATATATGCCTAATACCGGTTCAACCGGTGCACGACTTTTGTGTTGCACTTTTTTTTTCGGCAGCAAGTGCCGATATCACAACGTGAAGAACTGCCTTGGGGCAACTCGGAGCAGCCCGCAGAGGGGGAGTCCTTTGTGGTGGCAGCCTCGGCAGTACGGGGAGAGTGTTACGACTGCCTAGCAATATCTTGTCTCCGGCTGCTGTGAGTGTGCCCTTCCAGTTAGCAGGTCATGTTGTTACAAACTCCCAATGTAAACATAGTTGTATATTGATTGGCAGAAGTAAGTTTTGTTCTGACTAGTTTTTTTCTATCTTGTTCTATAAGCCCTGGTTATGGAGTCCGTAAGAACGTGTAATTGCGCCCTAGACCACTACCGTTTGGGATGTCATAACTGACATCTGGCCGCTCTCCACATTCGCTAGTTTTTAAAACTGGATAATTCACATCTGCCTTTCCGAGAAAATATGTGTACGGTAGCGACTAAGCATACACATCCACATCCGCGGATCTCTAATTCTGACATCCGATACATCGTTGGCGAGACAGTAAAAAAATATTACAAACACCACTCAAAACATGTTTTCAACAACATATTCACAAGTGGAACTGTACGGTTCAAGCAAATGGAAACATTATCAAAACCCCCATATTATATAGACAAAGAAAATCAAACCTAAGTAAGTGGATCTACGTTCTATGGCGTGCATCGCCCTAGCTCAACTCTTCCTACAAATTGTTTATGGCCATACTGAGAAGCAAAAGTAGACAAGCACAATGCACAAAAACCACTCAAGATATAAGTGCTCTGTACAAGGTCCATGGGGTTACAAGAAAAAGTACAACGCATCGTAAGACAACCTGTCTTCTTTTAACCTGACTGCTCGTGAAGTCTTTCAAGATGAAGAGTATACCATTAATAACCATCGCGATGATTTCGAAGAAAGCCTTTTGACAGTGTGAAAAGAAAGCCCCTAATTGAATGCCAAAAAAGTTTCAGGAAAATCCACACATTGATGGAGTTCATACAGTTGACATATTACCGTAAGATGACAAGACTCAATCCGGTAATCTAGCACAATAAGATCGATAATCAAACATGGATTGTCACCCAGCGGAATAGGCAAGTTTCAATGGTTCAACAGTCACTGTTTTCTTAATGATAACATATATCATCCATCCTACACCTGCACCAAACAATATTGGATTTAAAAGATGAGATATGCTTTGAATCCCTGCCTTGGTTTGATTGCAGATGGATGGCCTTATTTAGCACTAAGGTGAAATCAGTGGTCCCTAAACACATGTCCTTGTGACACTCATCTTAGCAGCAAGTGCCAGATGAAACAAGTTCAACAGTTGGTTTTTAAAAGAGCATAAGTACCAACTATATAACCAATTGGTATGAGTACACAACGACGAAATACTGTGACAAATGGTAAAAGAGCTGGATACTAAGAAATGAAGCAGGAACTACGTGAAAAAAGAGACACTTATACTTTACAGAAAATAGCAAAACCACATAAAAGACAATAGACGGTTTTATGTATAAATGATGTGAATCCACTACAACTTTGATGAAGATTCAGAAGCAATACAGCTGAAACTAACTTCAATTGTACAGTGGAACAGACACACCCTCGGGAACACAGCAGGCACGACAGTAACACTTGGACTGCAAGGAAACTTTAGAACACTTCCTATTGACAGTGCGTGAGGAAATGTATAAAGAGCATAAGGTAACACTTTAAACCTTCTACAGACCACACACTGACAAATGCTTAAACTTGCAACATTTTTACTCCTCGCTGATGAACAGGATCAGATTGAAGAAACAAACTTTGTTTACTTATGTGGTAATAAGGAAACAGCAAGAACATTGATTAGCAAGGCAAGAATGAGCCAAGACATTTCTCTCAAGAGCATTCACAAGTATAGGAGCACAAAAATCAGGGTGGTGATCAATGCAAGGCAAACACCACAACACTGTGCAAGAATCAGAAAAAAATACCGATAAACTAGGTGTTACCCGTCCGCACTTACTTACATTCGATCGACATCTCTAGTATTGGATAAACCAATGGATACTTCTGTAAGTGTAATTACTTTTTCTATCCACGCATTCTTTTAGAGGCTGCTGGGCACTCGTGGAAATGTGCGGTCCTGATTTTGTGCTGAATGTTTGGTTCAATGAGCCGGTCGAAATCCTGTAGACCTCCTCATTTTTTTCACTGGTTTTTACAGCATAACTGCTGCCTATAAGCATTGTTTCCGAGTACGTCTGAGATACATTTATTTTATGAGAGTAGTTCGATGCATCACTGGTATTGTTCAGTACAAAAGATATTTGTGAACCTGAAACCTTACCTGATAAAGTGCTTTACTTTTGATCGTGATTATTTTAGTCTGTTGAAGTAAGCTATCTTATATTACTTGTTAAGTATTCTCTGGAAAGCTAGTGCCTCTATTGTGGCTTTGTAACATTATCAGGCAGGCAGTTAAGTCGTAAAAACCAGTGAAATAAGAGAGATGAATGGAAGGTGGTCTACAGGATTTCGCGCTGACAATATTTCGCGACAACACTACTTCGTGCGACCACATTCTCCACGAGTGCCAGCTGCTAATCCTTCATTAGTTTCAAACATGTCAGCCAAACAGGCATGTTCCCACTAGCTTTGACTGAGGTTGAATTATTAACGTAACACAACACAAATGATAATTCTTCAAAATAATTAGTAATATTTTTTTGTGACATTAGCGTCCACCATTTTTAAGTGCTACAAAACATTTTCGTTTTTGTATGCCTTATATGGTTGCTATGATATGGCTAAGACTTACCTGTCTTACTTTCTTTCAGTTATTAGCTAATAATAGCTGAGTGTACAAATACTACAAAGATCTATGGTGTGCTCACCCTGGTACTGGCGCGTGCGTGGTGAAAAATTGTGTTCTGCCGTTTTGAGTTGATCTGATGCCACTTGGCTGGCAAGACCTTGTCTCTTGTGAAAGAGAATAACTCACTCTGGGGCCTTGTTGTCTGTAAGTTACCCGATTGCATTGGTGGTGGCACACAGCACAGGTCGGTTCTTGACTGGTACTTGGAAAAATAGCTCCTGCCGGTGGAAACAATAAGCAAAATGGATACAAGTACTGAGTGCCACTTATACACACGCCCTGTGACCGCCTTCGTATGTAGAGCACAATAGATCGAGGCCGTGTCACCGTTGGCGCTCACGGGGATCGCTCATTGCTGTGACGGTCAATAGCCTTCGACCAGGTCGATGTACCCCGTAGGCCGTTAGTCGTCTTCGGCGGTGGTCTCGCTTCTATTGCTGTGAGAAGGTGGTGCGAGCAGAGCGCTTGTGGTGGAGGGTGGATACCGACCATACTTGCTTTGTGCGACTGGCGGGACGTTCAAATGTACGCACAAGCATCACTCAGGCCCATTTTTTCTTCCTCAACGCCTCAGCATAACATGGTGAACAACTAACTAAAGGCTATTATTTTTAATGGGAGAACTGATAAGTATTAGGCGTAGTAAAAAGGGATTAGAAATAGGTGTCAAAACAGGTCAAATAGCTGATGCGCCTGGACTTCCGCTTGTGTTGTTACGCTCTGCTTTGTGCCAGCCATACCGCTTGTTGTGGTACGACTGTCCAATTAGTCCACCGGTCGTGCATTTCGTGAAGAGTCGCCGACCGTGGAGATTAGCGGCACACTGTACTGGATTTTGCACTGGCACGGATTTGACCGAGTTCAGTTCCATGCATATAGACACCTAATGATCTCGAGTGTGTGTCAAATTCCGCTTACCACTCCTAATATAACGTTGGGCAGGAACACTGCTCACCTCGCACGCTTAGACGTCATGCGCCTATACCAAATCACACACGTTCCTATGTCGGCTATGCGCGCTCCTCCCCAACCCTCCTGGGCAGTCCCCCTGTCAGTTCCTCTTCAGCTTGTGATCCAACCTGCTCTGTGAGCGGGGCGAGTATTTAATACATTGTAATTAAATACGTATTTTAAATAATTAGTGTGTTTTTATATAAGAACAATGTATTTTATCAACACAAACATTGGTATCTCATGTATTGTACAACTACACGAGTATTTTATACTTGTATGATTATGTATAAATCACAATGTATTAAATACATTTAAGATAGAAATGTAAAACTTTTTTGTATCAGTTAAGTTGGCCATAAACACCGCCCAACTATCGTGGCTAACCCGATTGTATGGGGCTCTGTTCATCGTCTGGGCTTTTGTTTGGGCAAAGACAACACGGCTGTGAGAGAGGTCTGGACGAGGCTTGGGGGTTCATCGTCGGCCCTTTGTACTTTCAAAAAGTATAATCCCACTAACCGCTCTGGTCGTGTCCTTGTATCTGTGGCCGTGAGGGGTGCTGCCTGAGATATGATTTCGTGTGCGCGCAAATTCAAGACAACGCAGAAGCCAGTGACCGGGATACTGTGGGGGGAGCATGGAGGGGGGGGTGACCTCTTCTTCCCACGGTGGGCTGGTCACGTCCACATTATTGGTGTATAGGAGGGGGTTGGTTCGGTATTGGGCATGCTAAAACTAACACAGTTAACTACATCATATCGTGCTGCATGATCTTTGCATCCTTATGATCCCAATTTCCCTTCCCCAATTTCCATACCAATGGCGATACATATACTAACCGAAATTTTCCATTTTAGCTACGACAGAACCAATTTAGTTTAATCAGATTATGTAGGTTAGACTTGGGGTTTGATTTATAGATGATATCAAGAAACGGAAACTAGCAATACTACTTCCTAATAAAGTGCGCAAACAACGTATCTTTTCGCGCGCCAATACACACACCCAGGCCATAGCCTCTAGTACAATGGTTTCCCGAAAAAAAAAACCCTTTTTTTGTCCCATTCTCCTTTTCCCGTCACTTTTTCACCTGTGGAACCTACACGAAATATGCTGCAGCAAAATTATAAAGATTTTTCTTCCTGCAAAAAGAATGAATACTTTCATGTAAAATGCCTTGCACTTGCTGTTATGCTGATTGCTTGTCGGCCTTTTATATTAAAACAGAACACTTTCTGTTTCAGCAGAACTTTTATATTTCAGTAAAGTACATAATACAAATGTCATGTTACTGTGGTTAAAATTTGTAAGGTAATTGTCGCAAAAGCTATTTCTTATAATACTTGCCTTATTTTTTCTCGGCTTGCAAGCATCATGTATGAATAAAAGAAAGAAAAACATTCACATAACCAAACACATCATTTTTCACGTTTTAACACATCAGATATCTTCATAGTATACAATTCACGTAACAATCGATATTCCCAAGATTTAAGCAACTAAAAATCAAATTAATCACAAGGTAGGTGTATCGCACAGGTAGGTTGAAACAAAAGGCAAATAACTAAAACACAACCAGATCACATATTTTGGGATATGATTCCGATCCATTGAACACCAGAAGCTAGACAAGGAGTTTGATTGGAACACATTCTGAGCTGTTGAATCGTGGATAAGCTCAATGAACTCTCTTATGCGTCTTCTGAACCCATCATCAACCTGAACATAAGAACGGATTTTTATGCTACATATTCGGCATAACACTATTGAATTACGGTAATTATTGCACTTACTATGACCATGATAAAATAACGGTTATTAATTTCTCTCTCATATTATTATATATCCAGTATAATAAAATTAAAAAATAATAGATTCTTAGAATCTCTATGACCCCTTTGAAATTCTTCATGGACCCCTTGGGGACCATGTACCCCTGGTTGGGACCAACCACTGCCCTAGTCCCTAGCACGACGTGACCCTGACCCTGCTGCCTGACCCATCACTGCCGCCCCTGGTACAGAACGTCCCCGGAAAACCATTGAACACTTGTTGCTGCGTGTCCACGCTCCCTCGCCAACCCTGTTAATTATATTGCTACACGTTAAACCTCCTCGCCCTGAATGTTCGCCACCTTTGACCTCCCACCCACTGCTGGCGCAGTGCGGTGTCACATCAACACAAACCAGCATTTGTTTTCCCGGACGATGCGTGTATGGTGAAATGTGTTAAATCTCGCACTAGTCCGCTATAAAGACGGCCGAACTTCCCTGCGCTACAAAGTTGCCGCCTTATTGCCCAGTGTATAGAACCAGACTCTTACGTGACCAGTGTTTTCCACTGCAAGGAATCTCCGATATTTCAAGTGAAATTTAGGCCTGAGAAGAAATTCGAAGGAACCCAAAATTCTAAGGAATCCTAAGGAAATTCATTTTTTTTGTCGGACTGCTTAAATTTGTGTGTAGTTAATATGTATTACAAATGTATTTAAATACACTTGAAGTATATAGTATTTAAATAATTCAATTATTTAGTGCCCAGCTCTGCCAACATGTCCTAATATCATGCCCCCTATCTTATCTTACTCCTGCCGTTCCAGTTCTTCCCATACATATCATCTTGTCCTCCCTTTCCCGACCTCCCTGTCCCTTGCGCCTTTCTTCACCGGAATCGCCCTCCTTCTCCCTGAAATTTAACCTCCTTCCCTCCACATCCACATCTTACATCTGATCTAACCATCCTGCTGTAACATTCCGTTACATCCCCTTCCCCCCTCAATCGTTGCACTATTAATTCTTTAATCCCTTCCCTTTATATGTGCTTACCCATAGTGCCATATGACCTCTGAAGTCTGGCACATTCCCCTTTTTATTGGCATTAAATCAATCAATCATAACCCGCAGTTGCGGCACCTTAAAACTATAAATATCTATCTATCTATCCGAATGGTTATATATATATTTATATATATATATATATATAGACGTAGCCGCAAAGCCACCCTCCGGGCGGACCTTTTTGCTAGCTCCTGCGAAGGCTATTAGTGGTGGTCCTTTGCCCAACAACACAACGGACATCTCCAGATTAGACCCTTCTAACTTTCCTGAAATCACGGATGTAAAATGTATGTATTTCCCCCCAGCCCCCATTCACTCACCCTACCCATCACCCCCACCCATTCACATCATCCCATTACCTATCAACTCCCCACCCATTCACGCACCCATTCGCCATCAACCCCCCACCTATTTCCCCACCCATCACCGCATCATCCCCAACCCTCACCCCCCCCCATTCACTCACCCATCACCCACACCCATTACCCATCCACCCACCCATTCACTCACAACCATTACCCATCACCCGACATCAAGGTTTCCCTCTTCTCGCAACCCACTTTTTTTTCACACAATTATCGCTAATAGCTGCTAAAAGAAAAAAAAAAGTGCTCGATCATCTCATAATTTGGCTTAAAACCTTCCCCTGGTCAACCGGTTCCAAAAATGTGCCATAATGAGGTGATTGCGCCACGGGGGGCGGAACCTATACAGACACACACACACACACACACACAGAAGACACACTTTCGCTTTATTTCCATTACCAACATCACCCCCCACCTATTCCCTCACCCATCACCCATACACACAACCCAACCCATCACCCCCCAACCCATTTCACTCCCCCATAACCCCACAACCCATTACCCATTCACCCCACCCATTCTCTCACCCATTACCCATCCACTACATCAAGGTTTCCCTCCTCAATTCTCGCAACCCACTTTTTTTTTCACAATTAATCGCTAATAGGCTGCTAAAAAAAAAAAAAAAAAAAAAATGAATCGGAGCATCTCATATTGGGCTTCAAACCTTCCCCCTGGTCACCCGGTTCCAAATGTGCCTAGAGTTGGAATTGCGCATGCGGGGGGCGGAACCTATACAGACACCACACACACACACACACACACAACACACACAAGACACACTTTGCTTATATTATATAGATTACCCATCACCCCCCACCTTCTTCCTCACCCATCACCCATCATCCCCAACCCGTCACCCCCACCCATTCACTCACCCATCACCCCACACCATTACCATCACCCCACCCATTCACTCACCCATTACCCATCACCCTACATCAAGGTTTCCTCAATTCTCGCAAAACCCCCTTTTTTTTCACAATTATCGCTAATAGGCTGCTAAAAGAAAAAAAAAAAGTGATCGGATCATCTCATAATTGGGCTTAAAACCTTCCCTGGTCAACCCGGTTCCAAAAATGTGCCATATGAGGTGATTGCGCCACGGGGGGCGGAACCTATACCAGACACACACACACACACACACACAGACAGACACACTTTCGCTATATTTACCATTACCCATCACCCCCCACCTATTCCCTCACCCATCACCCATCACCCCAACCCATCACCCCCCACCATTCACTCACCCATCACCCCACACCCATTACCCATCACCCCCACCATTCACTCACCCATTACCCACACCCTACATCAAGGTTTCCTCAATTCTCGCAACCCACTTTTTTTTCACAATTATCGCTAATAGGCTGCTAAAAAAAAAAAAAAAAAAAAATAATCGGATCATCTCATAATTGGGCTTAAAACCTTCCCCTGGTCAACCCGGTTCCAAAAATGTGCCATATGAGGTGATTGCGCCACGGGGGGCGGAACCTATACAGACACACACACACACACACACACAGACAGACACACTTTCGTTTATATTTACCATTACCCATCACCCCCCACCTATTCCCTCACCATCACCCATCACCCCCAACCCATCACCCCCCACCCATTCACTCACCCATCACCCCACACCCATTACCCATCACCCCACCCATTCACTCACCCATTACCCATCACCCTACATCAAGGTTTCCTCAATTCTCGCAAACCCACTTTTTTTTCACAATTATCGCTAATAGGTCTGCTAAAAAAAAAAAAAAAAAATGATCGGATCATCTCATAATTGGGCTTAAAACCTTCCCTGGTCAACCCGGTTCCAAAAATGTGCATATGAGTTGATTGCGCCACGGGGGGCGGAACCTATACCAGACACACACACACACACACACACACACACACAAGAGACACACTTTTGCTTATATTATTATAGATTACCCATCACCCCCCACCTATTCCCACCATCACCCATCACCCCCAACCCATCACCCCCCACCCATTCACTCACCCATCACCCCCCACACCCATTACCCATCACCCCACCCATTCACTCACCCATTACCCATCACCCTACATCAAGGTTTCCTCAATTCTCGCAACCCACTTTTTTTTCACAATTCTCGCTAATAGGCTGCTAAAAAAAAAAAAAAAAAAAAGTGATCGGATCATCTCATAAGTGGGCTTATGACCTTCCCCTGGTCAACCTGATTCCAAAAATGTGCCATCTGAGGTGTTTGCGCCACGGGGGGCGGAACTATACCACACACACACACACACAACACACACACACACACACACACACAACAGACAGACACACTTCGCTTTATTAATATATATATATATATATATATATATATTATATATATATATATATATATAATATATATATATATATATATATATATATATTATATATTTGTGTGTGGTGTGTGTGTGTAATCTAGCGGATTTTGGTTGAATTTGGCGGAATTGGACCTCCTACAGCGGATTTGTAGTAGAACCCATTTGGCAACACTGATACTAGACCGCGCGAGGGCATATTGGCTGTATGCACAGAGGAGAAGGGCGTCTACAAGCCCTCCTCGGAAGGGCTTGTAGGTGCCCAGAGAGCGAGAGGGGCGGGCGGAACGAAGGTCGAAGGGCGAGGACGAAGACACGGGTCACCCTATGTCTTCGTGGGAAATTAGCAGAGCTGGGCAGTATTTAAATACATTTGTATTTAAATATGTATTTAAATACATTTGTGCATTCATAAATGTATTATAAATACATTGGTTGTCATGTATTTAAATACTTTTATGAGTATTTAAATACATTGTATTTAAATACTCATAATATAACAATGTAAATACTTTGTATCAGTTAATTTGGCCATAAACCCGTCCAACTTTTATCTGGCAATCCTGATGTTACAGTGAACCAGTGTTTCCACTTTCAAGGAAATTTCCTTATTTTAAGGAAATTTAAGCCTGAGAAGGAAATTTCTAAGGAAACTCAAAAATCTAAGGACATTCTAAGGAAATCCATTTTTTTCGGACATATTAAAATTTGCGTGTATTTAAATGTATTTACAAATGTATTTAAATACAATTGATGTATTTAGTATTTAGTATTTCAATACATTAGTAAAATGTATTTAGTATTTAGTAATTAAATATATTTCTATCTTGTATTTAGTATTTACTATTTAAATACATTCAATGTATTTAGTGCCCAGCTCTAGAAATTAGTATATTTCTAGCTTTTGTTTGCGCTGCATATATATGAAATAATGCTTAAGATGAAGGAAAATTGCAAAAATACATAATACAGTTGGCATAAGAGGTTATTTTCTCCGAAAACTGTTCTCATATCTCAGTATATATAGAGGATGCAGAACTGTTAGTACAGCTGATAATCTCTCATATCATAAGAATTGTGCAAATTATGACTAAAGCATGAAATTCTACCAGTGTTAGTACATGCCATAGGCTTCATTTTCAGATCGAGAGGTAAGGCAGATTTGACTTTCTGAGGACCGTGAGAGGTCAATGACCTGAAAGTATCATAATATTGATGTTTGGTCATTGGTTAATTGACCAATGTGGTCATTATGTGACCAATGGTCATTGGAAACATGTTTATGATGTACAAACCATGCATTTGTGTTCCAATAAAAGTGTCTACATATTCCACACAGCGTTGGTAATATTTACAGGTGTCTAGCTTTGACCTCTGAGGACAGTGAGAGGTCAATTACCTCAACATATCAAAATTGATGCCAATGAATGTAAACTGTGGTGGCTGGTACTAACACAATTGTTGTACTTGTGTGTTGCAGGATTCCCTGCCTGATGATCGAAGCCAAGATACAAGCATCCCAGACCTGATCGTCACTATGGCAAAGCGTCATATCCTCATAGACCCAGCCCAGCCCTCTACGTCCAAGCAATCAAGACCACCCCCAAGAACTAACTGGGAGCTTTGTATTCTTTGCCAAGCAGAGACAGATGAACCTTTGCAGTGCCCACTAAGATCAACCATGAAACCGAGTGGTAGTGGCTATGCATCATTGACAGAAGACCTCCAGTTCAAGGGACTTCGGCACATGCCAATGGAACTCAACGTGAACAGACTGGATGATGGCGATGGCGTAGAAGCTACCTTGAGGACACACAGTGCTCAGTGGCACAAGAAATGTCGTTTAAAGTTTAACAAAAAAATGTTTGACCAGCAGAGCAGAGCAGAATCAGCTTCAGGACAGCAATCTAGTACCGGTACTCCAACCGTGCACACACGATCAGCAGCTGCCCACAGGCTTCCACAGTCAACCGAGCCTATCTGTTTCTTCTGCAATAAGCCAGCTGGCACTGCAGACTTGCACGAAGCAGCTACAAAGGAAATTGACAAGAACGTTTGGAGATGTGCCACTGAATTGGGGACACTGAACTGCTGGCCAAGCTGTCTGCAGGAGACATGATTGCCATCGAGGCAAAATACCATCGCAACTGTCTCCGTGCATTATACAACAAAATCAGACCAGCCACACTCAAGGACGCGGATGCGGATCGTCTGCATGGCATAGCCTTTGCTGAGCTGGTGGTATTCATGGAGGACATGTATGCAGATGAGGACAAAATGCCCCCTGTATTTAAACC
>JACEEZ010024902.1:2500-5000 GCA_016584305.1 Chionoecetes opilio
GCTAATAAAATTGCGCTTCTATTGATACCCTTCATTATAAAAGTTGACTCGCATAGTTTTAAATGGCGAAGAGTTAAGTGAATATTAAGTTCATGCATATTTCTTCATAGTCGCGTAATGGCATTTCTTTAGCGTGTTTTACTGTTTTTTATTTGATAATATTATAGAACAAACATTCACGAAGATTACAGTATATCATATATACTGATAAACCAGTCTATATGATAGTCCACAGACCACAATATCTCTTTGTCGGGCGCCCCGCGGGCCCCTATGCAGCCCCGCAATTCAAAACATTGTCGCGTGAACAGTCCAGGTATACAGTGGTCTATGATTAGGATAATTATAAGTAGTATAATATAAGTGGTATATTATAAGTGGTATATATATAAGTGATACATTATAAGTAAGGAATTGTAAGGTAAGGAGACTAATGAAAAACAGAATTGTATTTTTGCATTAGTTATATTAAATTTTAAAGCCAAAAGTATTTTAATAATGGGGAATGCCATGGAAAGGTGAATAATAAAAAATAAAATAATTTTTTATTATTACTTTTTTTTTATTTTACCCAGGGCATATGGAAAAAACAAACAGAACATCATACACAGGGAGGGAATTTAAAAACTAAAGGAAATAAAATAAAAAACGTGAATAAATAATAAAGGGTTATGGTGATCAAATGAAAATTTATAAAAAATGATGAAAAGATCAATGAAAATGCTAATGAAATTTAAAATATTGCTAAGGTTTGCATTATTATAAAATTATTTTAAATTTTAAAAATTTATTTTTATTAATAAATTTGGGGTGTGGTGGTGTGTGTGTGTGGTGTTGTGTGTGTTGTTTTTGGTGTGTGTGTGGCCCGTCCTCGGGGTTTTTTTTCAAAAACCGCCCCCTTTCACACGCTATCCCCACGGTCAATCCGGGGGGATATTGTCCGGGCGGGGAAAAAGAGGGCGGCAGGGGGTGTCCGGTGGGTTTTTCATTTTATGTACGTAAGTGCTGACTGTCTCCTCTCTCTCTCTCTCTCCTCTCCTTCTCCTCTCCTCTTCTCCTCTTTCTCTCTCTCTTCTCTCTCCTTTTCTCTTTTCTCTCTCTCTTCTCTTTTTTTTTTTTTTTTTTTTTTTTTTTTTTAAAAAACTTAATACTTGATACAGAAGGGGAGTTGATGTGCTAAAGCCCTGACAGGGACCCCCAGGACTACTTTTGCAGTATTATATTTTTTTAATATAAATAATTATACAAAAAATGTGGAAAAAGTACAGAAATTTCTCTACTATAAATTAACCTGTAACTATACGCAAATAAAAATATTAAAAAAGTAACTAAAAATTTAAAATATAATAAAGAAAATTATACTAATAAAAACAAAATCTTTTATCAAATTTTTTAGTAATGTTTTTTATTGCTGTTTTATTGCGTTAGTTCCGCTTGCAGCAGCCTTCCCCCGATTTAAAGGGCGGCCGGGAAAGGGGGGGTGAGATGCGGTCGGTCGGGCGCACCAAGGGTTCCATAGTCGCCCATAGCGGGTAGGAGGAGGGAGGGTAATGTTCCGTCCTGCGAAGGGACAGCATTGTGGTCGATTTTGTGGGCCGCAGGGTAGAAGGGGGGGCCGGCCCGGGGGTTTTTTAGGCGCATTTTCTGCTATTGTAGGAGCTGCATCCTGTGACCTTGTACATACGCCCTGCCTGCCACTCAGCCGCTGCGGGAAGGTTGAATGATCTGTGCAGCACCCTCGGGGGCTTTCACCCGGGCCACCCCCGGGGTTTGGTTTAAACCCGGTCAAGGAGGCGGAGGTATGAGGGGGGCCAGGAGAACCATGCGAGGGGGGGTATTCCTCAGGGAGCGGACTTGTGCTTATAGAGTTTTCCGATCCGGGCGTCCGGAGGTGCGCGACCGGTCGGATGCACTCTTTTTCCGGCGCACCTTGGCGACCTTCTTGAGTGGCTGGGTATGTGAGGCCAGATCGAACTCCCCCCCCTAAAATTTTGGCTGACTCCTGGATTTTTTTTCTCCTTCCAGGAGAAGGCTTTTGGGTCCCAGTTGACTGCATCTTGCCTGGGGGAAAAGGGGGACGGCTTGAGTCTTGTCGGTGCAAAGGGGGGATTGCCATCTCTTCCCCCAGGAGGCGATGCTCTGCATTTTCGGGTTTTGTACAAATGACTTTTTGTGGGGGTCACTCCTCTCACAGGTGTGGAGAGTACGTCGTCTGCGTACGCTTTTTGCCTCAGGAATCAGCTCGGATGTCTGAAAAAAACTTCCCCAAAAAAAGGCCCGAGTAACTTTTCCCTTTAGGGGCACTGCTTTGATAGCATTTTCAGAGGAGGTGTGACCCTTCACCACCCCGCGCAGAGTTTTTCATGGAGGTAATCTTGCAGGAGGGGTAAAAAGGTCCCCGCAGTCCCAGGCTTTTCCCGCTTGGTATGATGTGATGCCCACCCCATCAAAGGGACCCGCGATGTCAAGGGGGCGACGAAGGTGTCTTCGCCCCCATTAG
>JACEEZ010024902.1:7500-10000 GCA_016584305.1 Chionoecetes opilio
AACGAGGCTGCCTGTGTGATTTCTTTCTAGCACTATAGTTTTTACGTGTTATAAGTAAAAAAAATAGCAAAGTTGAAGGCTTCTCCCCATCCACCAACACCGCCTGACAGGAAAAATCAGTGAGAAAAAACATCGTACAGTATTTCAAAACTGCCATGAAGTTTGATAGGAAAGATTGAGAGATAGACATACTCTAAAACTCCAAAACTAAAGCTTAAACAATAAAAATAATATTACGTAGGGCCGAAGTAATCGAATTGGAGGATGAAGAAGAGGAAGAGGAGGAAGAGAAGGAAGAGAAGTAACGGAGAAATCTTATCATTTTTTTACACCACACCAACATAGACAGCCCTGGGAGACGCCCGAACAAAACAATCATGAAAAAAAGAGGAACCATAAATAAACAAGATAAAACGCGGTGCCTCTTCTTATAACGTAGAGATAAAGAAAGAATTAATATACTGCGGACAGCTTATAAGAGAACAAGACGCGCCCTCCAATAGACAGACAAAGACGATGAGTTACTATGGTGTTCGCAGGTAATTTTTAGGTGGGTCGTAATATCACGTCATATATTGTGGCTGTTTTATGGGGCAACACCTGCATTGTGAGGAGGAGGAGGAGGAGGAGGAGGAGGAGGAGGAGGAGGAGGAGGAGGAGGAGGAGGAGGAGGAGGAGGAGGAGGAGGAGGAGGAGGAGGAGGAGGAGGAGGAGGAGGAGGAGGATAGGGAGGAGGAGAAGGAGGAGGAAGAGAGGAGGAATACATAGGAATACATAGGAATAACCACTACCGCCTGGGGAGGCGGTAGTGGAGTGGTTCGCGTCTCCGACTGGCGTTCTCAGTAACCTGAGTTCGATCCCCGAAGAATACCCAAAACCTTTCTGCACCGCCGAGTGGCCTAAGAACACCCACATTCCCTGCCCATCAACTCTACCTTCGATTGCGAGTGCATCGGAGGACACAGGGGGGCAGCATGAGCCTCTAATCACAGGCGTCACTATAAAAATCCTGCCTGCGCCACCACGGGCAAGGACCAACCATCACAGCCCTCAAGTGAACCTCCAGAGCCTACCATCCGAGCCCTGGGTCACCACTGCCTACAGGCGCTATAGGCACAAATGTTTAAAAAAAGAAAGAAAAAAAAAGACACCAGGAGACCTATTGGTCCATAACGAGGGTATCTGTTGTACTACATACTTTATACTAACTATCAACTACATGTAAGAGGAACAGTTGTAAAATGATACCATGTCCCTAAAGAAGATAGGAACATGGAAGTTTCGTAGTGAAGAATGATAGGATATGAAATATACTAACTACAACTATCACTATCATTAATCGATCCGGGGGACTATAATATGAATTCGCAGGGCACTATCAATACCCATTTACTTTACAGTGAGCGTCAAGTCTGTTTTTAAATGTAGTTATTGTGCTGGCTTCGACAACATTTGCTGGTAACTTGTTCCATCGATCAACAACTCTAACATTGAAATAATTTTTACGGAGATCTGTGATGCAACGTTGACCGTTTAGTTTTAAACCGTTATTTCTTGTTGTCACTTGAGGAGAAAGTTCGAATAGGTTCTCTTGATTAATGACATCAAATCCTTTTAGGATCTTAAAGGTTTCTATAAAGTCCCCACGGATTCTATGATCCTTTAAGGAAAACATATTAAGTTTCCGCAGTCTCTCTTCATAAGATGAATTTCGCAGAGATGAAATTTGTTTGGTTGCTCTTCTTTGCACTGATTTCAATTTGGCTTGATCTTTTACGAAACAGGGCGACCAGAATTGAACGGCATATTCTAAGTGCGGGGCCTAACCAAAGACGTGTATAATGACGAGGAGGAGATGAGGAGGAGGAGGAGGAGGAGGAGGAGAGAGGTAGGAGGAGGAGGGGAGGAGGAGGAGGAGAGGAGGGGATGAGAGGGAAGGAGGGAGGAGGAGGAGGAGGATTACAAAGGATTACAAAGGAAACACAAACAGCAACAGACCGATAGGTCCTTACAAGGCTGTTTGCTTTAACTACACTACACTAACTAGATGATAGAGAGAAAGATAGAAAGTAGAAGGCTCCTCCCACCCACCCATCCCTCCAGCCGAAGCTGCCGGAAATGAAGTGATACCATGCAGTATAGAAAAACTGCATTACAGTATAGAAAAACTGCATAAATATGCAGGAGGAGGAGGAGGAGGATTACATAGGATTACATAGGATAACAGACACCAGGAGACCTATTGGTCCATAGCGAGGGTATCTGCTGAACTACATACTACTAACTATCAACTACTTGTAGAAAAACAGTTGGAAAATGATACCATGTCTCTAAAGAGGATAGGAACATGGAAGTTTCATAGTGCAGAATGATAGGATATGAAAAATACTAACTACAACTACCACTACAACTAATTGATACGGGGGACTAGATACGAATTCGCACTATCAATACCCATTTACTTTACAGTGCGCGTCAAGTTTGTTTTTGAATGTAGTTA
>JACEEZ010024902.1:15000-17500 GCA_016584305.1 Chionoecetes opilio
ACTACTACTACTACTACTACTACTACTACTACTACTACTACTACTACTACTTCTACTACTACTACTACTACTACTACGACGACGACTACTACTACTACTACTACTACTACTACTTCTACCAAATCATCAGAGAAGCGTGTGCCAGAGCCTCTCCCTCACCGCCAGAAGGTGGTGAGGGAGATTATTAGGCCAGGTATGATAATTTGAAGACTACACACGTCTGGTCATTCACGTGGAAGAAATTATGCGTCTAAAAACCAATGATGAAGGCAGGTAAATAGACCAGGTGGATTTTTTTTCTCACAGCTAACACAGCATAAACACTTAACTCAGAGGCAATATGTAGGAAGGTGGATTCATGCATCTAATTTGTGACGGGAAATTTAATCAGTGGTAATGCAAGACTGGTTTGGGTGAATTTTTTGATGAATGAATGAGTTGAATTGATTGAATGAATGAATTGAATGAGAATGTGAGGATTGTTAGAGTGGAAAACCATCGGGAAAAGTTATCAAAAAACATACACATAAGAACTACAATCTAAAATAATGAAAGTATGATACGGTACAAGGATGTGAAGACAAAATACAAAATTCTAAACATTTAAATCATGAAAATAATACTAAAAGAGGAAGACAAAAAAAGTGGAAGATAAAAGATGAAAGCAATAGAATCCGCATGCCATTCATATGAGGGAGGAGGAGTAGGAGAAGGAGGAAGAGGAGATAGAAGTATTACTATAGTAGTAGTAGTAATAGTAGTTGTTTTTGTAATAGTAGTAGAGCAGCTTTGTCAAATGGAATATAGGATACGTTTTTGAACTAGTAGTAGTAGTAGTAGTAGTAGTAGTAGTAGTAGTAGTAGTAGTAGTAGTAGTAGTAGTAGTAGTAGTAGTAGTAGTTTTTTTTTAGTTTTTTTTATTTTTTTTTTTATTTTTTTTTAAGTAGTAGTAGTAGTAGTAGTAGTAGTCAAGTCAAACAGTTTTATTTCGTATATGTACATACACAGCAAGATATTCTTGGAAATATATATCATAGTTACATTCTACTATGAGGTGGGCTAAAAATTACAAAATATAAAAGTGATAAAACTATTTTCAAGCATAAATGTACAAAATAAACATTAAAATCGGTGTTCATTACAAGAGACATCGACCAGTGTGAGGTTCATGAGTCTGTACCCATGTGATGCGAGCTTTTACTATGCCTATGTCATTAGCATGTAGGCTGATGCCATAGTTTTCCTTAAACTGAGAATCCACTGATTTAAAAAACATTCATGATTTTAAAGCTAACTTAGATGATTTAAAAATAACATTTTGTGAGTTTAAAATTCTAAAATAAAATCTAGCAAGTAAAAGGGAGTGATGATGTTTCAATAAAAACTGATTAAGAGAATTAGCCACCAGATGGCTGCTTGTTGAGATAGCGGCACCGCATAATCTTTTTAATGCATTATTAAAAGCAACTTCAAAAGTTTTAAAAATCTGCCTATTGTATATTGCTTTACAGTCCCACAATTCAAGTCCATATCCTGGGAGACAGTAAGAGTTAAACAAAAAATTAAGAGTATCAATTGATACCTTTTTAAAATTTCTAAAAACATAATTAAATTGTGAATCAAATTTGCGCAATCGCAGCTCAACATCTAAAATGTCCGACAAATTTCTTTCTAAAACATGTCCAAGATACTTATAATTATCTACAATCTGAAATTCATCCTGACATAGTTTCATGACATCATCATGATTTGGATATCTGCCTTTATAAAATATTAACATTTCGATTTTACCTTATAAATTCCAATCTTTAATCTTTTAACTGCATTAGCAATATTCTGGTATAATAACTCTAAATCATGTAGTTAAGTAGTAGTAGTAGTAGTAGTAGTAGTAGTAGTAGTAGTAGTAGTAGTAGTAGTAGTAGTAGTAGTAGTAGTAGTAGTAGTAGTAGTAGTAGTAGCAGCAGCAGCAGCAGCAGCAGCAGTAATATATACGTGTAGTAATGTTAATAGTAGTGGTGAATGCGACAGTGGCAACTTTTACCATTGTTCTTGTTCTCCTTTTCTCTTTTTTTTTTTTACCTATTATCAATATCATTATCATTTACTTCTTTTTCTTCTTGTCGTAATGGTTGTTGATTTGCTGGTGGCGGTGATGTTGTCAGTGGTGAAGGTGGCGTTGTCGGAGATGGTGCATGGCAGATAAAGGTGATGAGGGAGAGAGGGGAGGGTGGAAAAGAGAGGGGAGGGAAAGAGGGGAGAGGGAGGCCGCCGCGGGTGTCGCAGGTGACAAATGAAGGTGTTGGTTGGAAGTTACGAGAGGCGACGTGAGATGCCGCTGGGATAACACGGGGAGGACGGACTGCCCGCTGTTATTACAAGACACACCGCCCGGGGGAAGCCGCTTAAAAGGAGGAGTGTGCGAAGAGCTACAACGGAGACATCAACAGCAATAACACTACTACCACCTCCCTCCAACACCACCACCGCTATTATTACT
>JACEEZ010024902.1:22500-32500 GCA_016584305.1 Chionoecetes opilio
GCGAGAGGGCAAGAGGAGGAACCGGCTGGAGAAGGAGAGCGCGAGAGGGCAAGAGGACGAACGCAGCTGAAGAAGGAGAGCGCGAGAGGGCAAGAGGACGAACGCGGCTGAAGAAGGAGAGCGCGAGAGGGGCAAGAGGACGAACGCGGCTGAAGAAGGAGAGCGCGAGAGGGCAAGAGGAGAACGCGGCTGAGAAGGAGAGCGCGAGAGGGCAAGAGGACGAACGCGGCTGAAGAAGGAGAGCGCGAGAGGGCAAGAGGACGAACGCGGCTGGAGAAGGAGAGCGCGAGAGGGCAAGAGGACGAACGCGGCTGGAGAAGGAGAGCGCGAGAGGGCAAGAGGACGAACGCGGCTGAAGAAGGAGAGCGCGAGAGGGCAAGAGGAGGAACGCGGCTGGAGAAGGAGAGCGCGAGAGGGCAAGAGGAGGAACGCGGCTGGAGAAGGAGAGCGCGAGAGGACAAGAGGACGAACGCGGCTGAAGAAGGAGAGCGCGAGAGGGCAAGAGGAGGAACGCGGCTGGAGAAGGAGAGCGCGAGAGGGCAAGAGGAGGAACGCGGCTGAAGAAGGAGTAGGCGAGAGCAAAAGGAGACACGGCTGGAGTAAGTATAAAAAGTGGTTTGCCGAGGGGCAACAGGAGGACGTGGGCTGAGAAGGAGGAGTGCGACGGAGGAAAGGAGTGAAGGGACGTGAGTAAAGGAGTGAGTGGAGACGTGAGAAAAGGAGTGAGGGACGTGAGTAAAGGCGGAGGACGTGGCAAAAGGAGGAGGAACGGGAGAAAGGAGGAGCGCGAGTGAGTACAAGGAGGAGTCGACGCGGTGAAAGGAAAGGAGAGCGCGAGTGGGCAAGAGAGGAACGGGTACGGAGAAGGAGTGAGTGGAGGGGTAAAGGAGGAGGGACGTGAGTAAAGGGGGTGGAGGGAGTAAGGATAGTGGCGGAGAGTAATAATATTTGATGATTTATAATGAGGAGTCTGAGTACAAGAGTGATTGGTACGTGAGTTAAAGAGTGTGTTTGCTCGTATGTGACCATTTTTCATTACATGGGAGTGAGTGGACGTGAGTAAAGGAGTGAGTGGACGTGAGTAAAGGAGTGAGTGGACGGGAGTAAAGGAGTGAGTGGACGTGAGTAAAGGAGTGAGTGGACGTGAGTAAAGGAGTGAGTGGACGTGAGTAAAGGAGTGAGTGGACGTGAGTAAAGGAGTGAGTGGATGTGAGTAAAGGAGTGAGTGGACATGAGAAGATAAGTGAGTCGGCATGAGAAGGGAGTAATTGGATATGATTAAGGGATTTGACATGAATAAGGGAGTGAGTGGACATGAGTAAAGGAATGGATATGCGTAAATGAGTGAGTGAATGCACATGAGTAAAGGAGTGGACATGAGTAAGGTAATGAGTGAATATAAGTAATGGAAACGAGTGGACATGAATAAAGGAGTGAGTGGACATGAATAAAGTAGTGAATGGACATGAGTAAAGGAGTGAATGGACATGAGTAAAGGAAAAGACATGAGTAAGAAAGTGAATGGACATGAGTAAAGGAAAAGACATGAGTAAGAAAGTGAATGAACATGAATGAGAGACAAGGTAGAGACCAGGGACCAGGGACAGGGGCCACCAGAGACAGGGTAGAGACCAGGAGGTGAAGGTGGTGGTAAGGAGACGCGGCATGGGGAAGTGTGTGTCAACGTGATTACTGAAGTGTGTGAAGCGGAACAAAGGAACGCGACAAAGGGCAGTGTATTAGTGTGTAGTGTTGGTATGTGGTGTGTGGCGGCAGGTGTGTAGGCAGGTGTGTAGGCATGTGGCAGGGGGAGGAGCAGGGGGGGCAGGGGGGCGGGGGCAGGGGGGGAGGGAGGGGGAGGGGGCAGGGGGGCAGGGGGGCGCTTTAAATACCTGGGTGGATAGGATACTTTAGAGGAGGCATAGGAAACGTTAAGAATGAAGGAAGATGATTTTCTTTATCCATTGAATAAAGATGAGATATTTAGTGGCATATTAAAGCTAATTATGTGTCCTGTCAGATCATAATACACATCAATAGTTTCATTTAATACCTCAATGATTGCGTGATGAAGCTTCGTTATATAGAAGAAGCTTAATAAAACAACATTACATATACGACGACAGAATGTAAGTCCTCAAATATTTTCGAAAATAAAGATATGACAGATACAATTTTGCATCCGGGTGAATATCAACCGGTCTATTTTCTATTTTTCGGGAGGCGGGGGAGGGGGAGTAATGCGCCTGAACAAAACCAGAAAAAAAATACACACACAGCAGCAAGATTCAAGCTTTAAAAAAATAAGATAAAAAAAAGGTTCAGTGAATGCCGTTCCATAAAAAGGATGTTGTAGAATTTCGGAAAATATTTCAACTAAACTATTTTTCGAGAACCCGGATCTTACGTTCTGGAGTAACAGTCATAGAAATAGTAGTAGTAGTAGTAGTAGTAGTAGTAGTAGTAGTAGTAGTAGTAGTAGTAGTAGTAGTAGTAGTAGTAGTAGTAGTAGTAGTAGTAGTAGTAGTAGTAGTAGTAGTAGTAAGTAGTAGTAGTAGTAGTAGTAGTAGTAGTAGTGGTAGAGTAGTAGAGTAGTAGTAGTAGTAGTAGTAGTAGTAGTAGTAGTAGTAGTAGTAGTAGTAGTAGTAGTAGTAGTAGTAGTAGTAGTAGTAGTAGTAGTAGTAGTAGTAGTAGTAGTAGTAGTAGTAGTAGTAGTAGTAGTAGTAGTAGTAGTAGTAGTAGTAGTAGTAGTAGTAGAAGTAGTAGTAGAAGTAGAAGTAGAAGTAGTAGTAGTAGTAGTAGTAGTAGTGGTAGTAGTAGTGGTAGTAGTAGAAGTAGTAGTAGTAGTAGTAGTAGTAGTGGTAGTAGTAGAAGTAGTAGTAGTAGAAGTAATCAAAATGGTAATTAAAACTAATTTATTACGATGCTTTCACACCAGCAAATCATTACATCCATCTCTTCTTCTTCATCATCTCCTCCTCCTTCTCTTCCTCCTCCTCCTCCTCTTCCTCTTCCTCTTCCTCCTCCTGCAGAGTACCGGAGGGATCTGTGCTAGGTCCTGCCTTTTCTCAGTCAATGTAAAAGATATTGAGGAAGGCCTCACCTGTAAGATATCAACATTTGCGGGCGATACTAAAATAACGAATAAAGTAATCTCGACTGCCAATAAGATGCAATTGCAATCTGACCTTAATCGCTTAGTTATTTGGGTAAACGAGTGGCAGATGATATTTATTACCAATAAGTGTAAGGCTTGCATATAGGAAATTGTAATGATCGAACGAACTACTGAATCTACGGATGCGAACTTTCCAATGTTACGGAAAAGAAAGATTTGGGATAATTGTAAGCAGCGACCTCAAGCCCAGAACATTTTGCTCAGAAGTTGTTCAGAGGGCTAACAAATTAATTGATTTTTTCGGAAAAACTTCCGAATGTAAGTCTGAAAAAATTATTCTTACACTTTTCAATGCGATCGTGCGTCCTCATCTTGAATATTTTGTTCAGTTTTGGTCGTTATACTTTAGGAAAGATATGGACAAGATGGAAAGAGAAGGTATAAAGAAAAGTTACTAAAATTATTCTGCGCCTGCGAAACAAGAGCGAAGCGACCATGCGAAGAGTGACTGAAGGAACTCAACTTGTTCAATTTCTGAAAACGTAGGTTTCGGGGACACTTAATAAAGTTATCAACATGAACTAGTATTTGAACCTTAACTGGACAAGCACAGGTCGTAGTAATGGATAACAAATTATTGGTAAACGATTTCAGTTACATGAAGCGAAGTGCTTTTTCTGTAATAGTGTTGTTCATATTTGGAGCTCTGTTCCAGCACATGCAGGTAGTAACACGGTAGAGGCTGCCCAACTCAATGCCTTCCTCCTGCATGAATGTGTAGCCATTTTTCCCTGGCGTTAGCTTTAGATTAGAGTGTGTCCCGCCATCATCGTTTTTTCTATGAAATTCTGTCAGTTTCTGAGCCCGAAGACTGAGGGGCGGGGCAGCGAATAGTGGAGCACAAAGAAGTACAGTAATTTTGAAGAAGAAAAAAACAGCCTACAGTGTCAGGAAGATTTTATGTTTTTACGTTTTAAGAAAGTTTGTATATATTTTCTTATTCTTTTATAATGAGACAGTGCGAGGAACTTTTTTGTAGTTTTTTTTGTGTGTGTTATATATAGTGAAAAGGGGCTATACCATGGAGGTACTCTATCTCTCTCTCTCTCTCTCTCTCTTCTCTCTCTCTTCTCTCTCTCTCTCTCTTTCTCTCTTCTACTTCTCTCTGCCTTCCTCTTCCTCTCTCTCATTCTCTCTCTCTCCTGTCTCTCTTACTTTCTCTCCTCCTCTCATACTCTCTCTCTCTCTCTCTACTCTATCTCTCTCAGTCTCTATCCTCTAATCTCTGTACATTTCTTCTACTATGCTCTCCTTATAGTGTACCTTCATTGGGCTTATCAGAGAGCACAGCAGCAACACGTAGCTGACCCAACTAAGATTCTAGAATTTTGCCATTCCCGATTATTTAGATAGATACTCGCTATATCTTGGCATGCCTTTTATAACATTTGCAGTTTGAGCGAGATGAGGAGGGGCGAGATTGAGAAAAGAGAAGAATTTGAAGAAGAAAAAACACCTAATCGGTTTTTTTTTAGTTTAGAAAGTTTTGAGTTTTTTGTTTTATTTATAGGAAGTATTTTTTTGTTGTTGTTTTTTGGATGCGATATACTAGAATTTTGATCAGAAAACTAGTTTAGGTCGAGGTGAGCAAATTTGTTTGGCTATAACAAACAAATGGATCCAGAAAACGAGCGGGAGAATATAGGGAAAAAAATATAATTTAGGATAAGTTCAGTTGTCAGTTCTTGCTTGTGTGGCTGTAGTTAGTCAGGTCAGAATTGAGTCAGGATGATTTTATCTTTTGTAGTTTTAAGAAAGTTATTTATTGTCTTTTATAAGGAGTGGTTTTTTTTTACAGTGGGAGGAACTAGTTTTAAGGGAGATGAGGGAAAGGAAAGGAGTAGTGAAAAGGGGAGAGAAATAAGAGAATAAGAAGATACGAATACAATAAGAACATAAAGAGATAAAATAAGAAAGAAGAATAAGAAATATCTATAAAATATCTATATAAGAGAATAAGAAAATACAGAGAGAAAAAATATAGATGATTTATAATTTCAATACAATTTTAGAAAGATATATTTTGCATGCATTTTAGAGGAAGTAGTAAAAGTAAGGGAGTAAAGTAAAGGAGTAGTGAAAAGGGGCTATACCATGGAGGTACTCTCTCTCTCTCTCTCTCTCTCTCTCTCTCTCTCTCTCTCTCTCTCTCTCTCTCTCTCTCTCTCTCTCTCTCTCTCTCTCTCTCTCTCTCTCTCTCTCTCTCTCTCTCTCTCTCTCCATAGAGGTACCTCCATGGGCTATACAGAGAGACACAATATAGATTTAGAATTTCAACACAATTTTAGAAATACTGTATATATTTGGCATGCCTTTTATAAACTTTGCTACGAGTGAAAGGACGTAGATTTAGAAAGGAAATAGGGAAAAACTAGTTCACAAATAGGGTGGTGAATGAATGGAATGGTCTCAGTAGACAGGTAGTTAGTGCGGAGTCATTAGGGAGCTTTAAAGAGGGGCTGGATAGGTTTATGGATGGGGATGAAAGGTGGATGTAGGTAGTGTTAGGTGACAGGAACTACCACGTGTAGGCCTCGCGGTCTCTTGTAGCTTCCTTATTTCTTATGTTCTTATGTTCTTATGTTCTTATGTTCTTATGTTCTTATGTTCTTATTTTCTTATGTATGTTCTTCTGTTCTTCTGTTCTTCTGTTCTTATGTTCTTATGTTCTTCTGTTCTTATGTTCTTGTTCTTCTGTTCTTCTGTTCTTCTGTTCTTCTGTTCTTATGTTCTTCTGTTCTTATGTTCTTAATACTGCATGGTGTTTTCTCTAAAAAAAATTCTAAGGGTCTTGGCTAAAGGGAGGGGGGGGTGGGGAGTAGCCTTCAACTTTGTTATTCCCTTGTCTCTAACTTGTAGAAATTATAATGATAGAGTATAGTTACACAGACAGTCTCGTTTGACCTAGTAGTGAGTGGTGCTTTTGCTGTGTATGTTCTTACTTTGTCGTCGTCGTCGTCCTCCTCCTCCTCCTCCTCCTCCTCCTCCTCCTCCTCTTCCTCTTCCTCTTCCTCTTCCTCCTCCTCCTCCTCCTCCTCCTCCTCCTCCTCCTCCTCCTCCTCCTCCTCCTCCTCCTCCTCCTCATCCTCCTCATCATCATCATCATCATCACCATTTCTTCCAAACCTCTTGCATTTCCCACCTCACTATTCTCCTCGTTTTTTCATCTCCAATCGTGTTCTTCTTCCTGTTCCTCATCACCTCTGTTCTTCCACCCTCCCATTTAACTCATCATCCACCTCTGCCACCACTTGCCTCCTCCTCCTCCTCCTCCACGCAAGCTGTCACTGTCACGTACCGGATAACGAGGCGACGCAATTTCATTTACAAGACACCGTTTCGCAGCCTGGAAAAAGAATGCTGCTCGTGGTTGTAAGTTTTCCCGCGGGAGTCATTTGTTTGCATGTCAAAGATTTCAGGTAGCGACATAATTACAGGTTTCTTGACGTCCCTCTTAATGAACTTGTAAGCCTGCCAGCGGGGGATATAGGAAGTCTCTCTCTCTCTCTCTCTCTCTCTCTCTCTCTCTCTCTCTCTCTCCTCTCTCTCTCTCTCTCTCTCTCTCTCTCTTCTCCCTCTCTCTCTCTCTCTCTCTCTCTCTCTCTCTCTCTCTCTCTCTCTCTCTCTCTCTCTCTCTCTCTCTCTCTCTCTTCCCCCCCCCCTCTTCCTCTTTTCTGCTACCTTTTTTTCTTTCTATTCTCTCCTCCTCCTCCTCTCCTCCTCCTCCTCCTCCTCCTCCTCCTCCCTTTCCCTTCCCGTCCTTGCTCTCAACCTTCCTCCTCGTCTCTATGACCCTGTGTTAATGGTTGATAATCTTGTACTCCTCGATAATTCTGGGTAATAATTATACCGTTTAACCTTCAGTAATCTAATTGACCTCTCTCTCCTCTCTCTCTCACTCTCTCCTCTCTCCTCTCCTCTTTTCTCTCTCTCTCTCTCTCTCTCTCTCTCTCTCTCTCTCTCTCTCTCTCTCTCTCTTCTCTCCTCCATCTCCTCTCTCTCAACTTCTTTCTTCTCTCTCTCTCTCCTCTCTTCTCCTCATTACTGATCTCCTTCTCATTATCCATATACCGGTTACTTAACATACAATTTCCTCTTCATATCGTATAGGTTTGCCTATCTCCATCCTCGCATCACCATTCAGTCAATAACACGTTGAGATATGATGCGATAACAGTAATGACTCGTAATATATGAGTAGTATACAGAATGAAAACGTCAGTTAGATGTGAACTTAATCATATACTCTTTCTGCCTATCTCAGCCTTGCCATCTATTTTTTAATAGCTAACCATAATACCCTCATCGTGTACATCCCGCCTTCCTCCTAAGTGATCACAACAGTTGATCAGTGAAACAGGAGGACAGAAGAGGAAACAGAAAACGGTCATGTAGATACAAAGTACAGTAGTGAGAAATGCTATCTATCAATACAGGGAGGGAGACCAGTAAACACGTTGAGGAGATGAGGTGGCAGGAAGAGGAGAAGGAGAAACAGGTGAGAAGGACAGGAGAGACAGGGGAAGACAGAGAGAGAGAGAAGAAAGGAAACAGGTGAGGAGAAAGAAAACAGGTGAGGAAGAGACAGGAAGAGACAGGAGAGACAGGTGAGGAGAAGACGAAAACAGTAGAACAGAAGAGAGAAGAGAACAGGTGAGGAGGCAGACAGGAGAGAGACAGGAGAGAGACAAGAACGGTGAGGAGAGAGACAGGAGAAACAGGTGAGGAGAAAGACAGAGGACAGGTGAGGAGAGAGACAGGAGAGACAGTGAGGAGAGACAGAGAACAGGTGAGGAGAGAGACAGAGAACAGGGAGGAGGAGACAGGAGGAACGGTGAGGAGAGAGACAGGAGAAACAGGTGAGGAGAGAGACAGGAGGAAACAGGTGAGGAGAGAGACAGGAGAGAGACAGGAGAGAGGTGAGAGAAAGACAGAGAACAGGATGAGGAGAGAGACAGGAGGAACAGGTGAGGAGAGAGACAGGAGAGAGACAGGAGAGAAGGTGAGGAGAAGACAGAGAGAAGGAGAGGAGAGAGAACAGGAGAAACAGGTGAGGAGAGAGACAGGAGAAACAGGTGAGGAGAGAGACAGGAGGAACAGGTGAGGAGAGAGACAGGAGAGAACAGTGAGAGAAGAAGTGAGGAGAAGACAGAGAGACAGGTGAGGAGAGAGACAGGAGGAAACAGGTGAGTAGGAGAGAGACAGGAGAGAGACAGGAGAGACAGGTGAGGAGAAGACAGGAGACAGGTGAGAGAGAGGAGACGGAGGAAAAGGAGAACAGGGGGAGAGAGAAGAGGACAGGAGAAGAGAGACAGGAGAGACAGGTGAGGAGAGAGACAGGAGAAACAGGTGAGGAGAGAGACAGGAGAGAGACAGGAGAGACAGGTGAGGAGAAAGACAGTAGAGACAGGAGAGGAGAGAGACAGGAGGAACAGGTGAGGAGAGAGACAGGAGAGAGACAGGAGAGACAGGAGAGGAGAAAGACAGTAGAGACAGGAGAGGAGAGAGACAGGAGGAGAACAGGTAGAGAAGGAGAGGACAGAGAGGACAGGAGAGAGACAGGAGAGGGAGAAAGACAGTAGAGACAGGAGAGGAGAGAGACAGGAGAGACAGGTGAGGAGAGAGACAGGGAGAAGAGAGACAGGAGAAGAGACAGGAGAGGGAGAGAGGACAGAGGAGACAGGTAGAGGAAAGAGAGGACAGGAGAGAGACAGAGAGACAGGTGAGGAGAGAAGGAAACAGTGAGGAGAGAGACAGGAGGAACAGGTGAGGAGAGAGACAGGAGGAACAGGTGAGGAGAGAGACAGGAGAGAGACAGGAGAGACAGGAGAGGAGAAAGACAGTAGAGACAGGAGAGGAGAGACAGGAGAGGAGAGACAGGAGAGATAGGTGAGGAGAGAGACAGGAGAAACAGGAGAGGAGAGAGACAGGAGAAACAGGTGAGGAGAGAGACAGGAGGAACAGGTGAGGAGAGAGACAGGAGAGAGATAGGAGAGAGACAGGAGAGGAAGGGAAGAAGGGAGAGGCCGCTGACAAAACCGGGCGGAGATGAGAATTTACTGATGGCAAGAAAGACTATGAGATTACTGACTCTAAAAATAAATAAGAATGAAAAAATAAAAAAATAATACAACTAACAATAATGATGACTATCTACTTACTGATCATACTACTATTAACTTACTTACTACTACTATTATATATATCCATCTATACTACTACTACTGAACTAATCTATACATACACCACACTCTACAATAACTTACACTATAACTACTATACTATGATCTACTGACTCTACTACTACACCACTCTACAACTACTACTATACTACTATACTACTACTACTACATTACTTCTACTATACTATTATTACTCCATCTACTACTACTACTACTATATTACTACTATTACTCTACTACTACTACTACATACTACCACCACTTCTACAACTACTACTACTACTACTACTACTACTACTACTAACTACTATACTTACTACCACCTACTTCTACAACTACTACTACTACTACTACTACTACTACTACTACTATACTACTACTACTACTACTACTACTACTACTACCACCACTTCTACAACTACTACTACTACTACTACTACTACTACTACTACTATTACTTCTACTACTACTACTATTATATATTACTCCATCTACTACTACTACTACTAGTATACTACTACTACTACTACTACTACTACTACTACTACTACTACTACCACCACTTCTACAACTACTACTACTACTACTACTACTACTACTACTACTACTACTACTACTACTACTACTACCACACTTCTAC
>JACEEZ010024902.1:35000-47500 GCA_016584305.1 Chionoecetes opilio
GTAAAGGATAGTCCTAGAATGTTCATTGTAGAAGAAGGAGACAGTTGAGTGTCATTGAAGAAAAGGGGATAGTTATCTGGTAGGTTTTGTCGAGTAGATAGGTGAAGAAATTGGGTTTTTGAGGCATTGAACAAAACAAGGTTTGCTTTGCCCCAATCAGAAATTATAGAAAGATCAGAAGTTAGGCGCTCGGTGGCATCTCTTCGTGAATCACTTAGTTCCTGTTGAGTTGGACGTCTAATAAACGACGTTGAAAAATGCAGGGTTGAATCATCAGCGTAGGAGTGGATAGGGCTTTGAGTTAGACTTAGAAGATCATTAATAAATAATAGAAAGAGAGTGGGTGATAGGACAGAACCCTGGGGAACACCACTATTGATAGATTTAGGAGAAGAACAATGTCCGTCTACAGTAGCTGCAATAGAACGGTTTGAAAGGAAACTTAAAATGAAGGTACAGAGAGAAGGATTGAAACCGAATGAGGGTAGTTTGGAAATTAAAGATATGTGCCAGACTCTATTAAAAGCTTTTGATATGTCATAAGGTGGTGGTGGTGGTGGTGGGAGTGGTGGTGGTGGTGGTGGGGGGGTGGTGGTGGTGGTGGTGGTGGGGGTGGTGGTGGTGGGGGTGGTGGTGGTGGTGGTGGTGGTGGTGGGGGTGATGGTGGGGGTGGTGGTGGTGGTGGTGGTGGTGGGAGTGGTGGTGGTGGTGGTGGTGGGGGTGGTGGTGGTGGTGGGGGTGGTGGTGGTGATGGTGGTGGGGGTGGTGGTGGTGGTGGGGGTGGTGGTGGTGGTGGGGGTGGTGATGGTGGTGGGGGTGGTCGTGGTGGGGGTGGTGGTGGTGGGGGTGGTGGTGGTGGTGGTGGTGGTGGTGGGGGTGGTGGTGGTGGGGGTTGTGGTGGTGGGGGTGGTGGTGGTGATGGGGGTGGTGGTGGTGGTGGGGGGGGGGTAGTGGTGGTGGAATTAATTGCAGGTGAGGCAAGGTAAAAGACAAAGGGAGGCAACAACGACTATTTGTATGAAGAAATATATGAATAAAATCCCTTAAAACAAATGACGCAATACTTTTTATATTTTGCTCAGCTTAAGTTTTTATTCTCACTCTTCTTAATCACATGTGAATATCTTTGCCGAACACTCGAGATGCAACGTCAATGTTGCTTTGCATTTGTATGTTTTTTGTTGTTTATAAACTTGCCATGAAGAGAGTTACAGCCACTCCTGTTCCTCCACCACCGGTAAGCAACAAAAAGCTCGACGTGAAAATAACTATTGCTTCCCTCATAAGTGGATAAACTCCCTGCCTTTCCACACACTGTACATGGTGATGGTGGTGGTGGTGGTGGTGGCGGTGGTGGTGGTGGTGGTGGTGGTGGTGGCGGTGGCGGTGGTGGTGGTGGTGGTGGTGGTGGTGGTGGTGGTGGTGGGGTGGTGATGGTGGTGGTGGTGGTGGTGGTGGTGGTGGTGGTGGTGGTGGTGGTGGTGGTGGTGTTGTTATTGTATGTATTTATATATTCATGATCAATTATTCCCGTCGCTACTTTATCAGTATATTCTCTTGAGTAGGATTATTAACAAGTATTGGCATCACACAACTGGATACAAAATTATAAACGCCTTGCTGAGTCACTCTTTTTTTTTCACTTGTTATGAGTAACTAAGCTTGCATGACTCGTCAAGTTTATTCATCTATATTTTGTGATATGTATAATTATTTCAACAAGAATTTTCGCTTGACTTAAGAATTAAAGCTTACTTGATTTTTTTTTCCTTTCTTAAACTACTACCACTAAACTAACTCATTAAACAATATATTTTAAGAAGAATTATCGAATTTACACCTACAAATATTTTCGAAAAAGTTTACTTTTAGACAAAGAAAAAAGACAATAATTTTTATTTATAATAATTTTATTAATAATTCTTTATTTAAAAAGAAATAGCAAGAAATATACTGTGGCCTGTCGCAACAGTGGAGCGCGAAGTCGTGTATCCTTATCGAGGCAAATGCTTTGAACCTGGATCATAAGGTGGTCCAAAAATGAGGCAAAACTGGTGTTTGGGTGAGCTTGAGTCTGACTGTCAGCACCCTCACCCTCGCCCACGCGTTGGCCCAACTCTCACCCACTCACAGGGAGGGGCAATATATGACCGATGAGCATAATAAATAAAGTCATCCAGGGCTCTGTTAGTCCTCCCAGTGGGTCTTGGGATACCTGATTACTACTAACACCGTTCTGGCCACGTATACGAGTGCTGGCATACACACTACCACGCACGCACGCACGCACAAAACAAACACACACACACACACACACACATACACACACACTCACACCCATCCATAAATCCACACACACAACACACACACACACACACACACACACACACACACACACACACACACACACACACATACATACACACACAAACAAAAAAACACCCACCCATCCATCCATCTATACACACATACACAAAAAAAAGCCCACTACATCAAGGATCAGACCCCAATAGCCTGCTCTTCTCCAACCTCTACGTCCTCTCCTCCTCCTCCTCCTTACGCCACCGAAGCCTCACCGGTAATTAACAAGTTCACGGCCACGAAATCACTCTAATCATTGGTAATAAAGAGCCAGGCCCTTCCCAGCGTGCCTGCAGGTGGTTGGGCCCCCTCGCCGCTCTCTAAACACACCCTCGCCGCTTATAACACGCCATTAGCCAAGGACGCCGAGCTACTGGAGCGGGAGGAGGACGCGGTCTTCTTAATTACTACACTTTCGGCAGGTACTTGGAAGTGTCAGGTTCATAGTAATTGTCTGTCTAGTGTTTCATTTCTCGGTCTGACAGTTACCTTGGCCCGCGACAGGTGGTAATTATAGGTTATACGTCAATTATTAGAGCGATAGTGTCCAAATTTCTCTGCTCTATTTGTCTTCGTTCCCCTGTATACGGCACACCCTACAATCTCTTTCTTCAATAGTTATTCTTTCTTACAATACATCGATGATTACGAGGCTATTCACAGGACGAATATCTCCATTAAAATTTCTCAACAAAACACATATATTTGGCACCACATTTGCAGTTAAGAAAGTTTCCCTGAACCTTATCTTTCATGACTATTATTTTGTTGCAGGTTTTTCTTACTACCTATTCATTTGAGGACAAAGTGTTGATTGAAAACGTCATGTGGATTCAACCTTGTCTTTACTAAACCCAAAAACACTTTTATATCAATACTTCAACACATTATATTCTGTTGTTGTTGTTTTTACTGTTTATTAGAGGACGAAGTGTTAATGATTGAAAACCCTAATAAACAGTAAAAGAAAAACCAACAACTATAAAATGTTGAAGTATTGATATGAAAGTGTCTTTTTTTCGGTTTAGTAAAGATAAGTTTGGAGCCACATGATATTTTCAGTCATCAACAATCTGTCTTCTAATAAATAGTAAAAGAAAAACCAACAAAATCATAGGATCTTAAAACAAAAACTCGGTTAATCATAATGACCTGCACTGAGCCACTAATCACAAAATCACTCTTCTAACAAAACGACACAAAAACAAAATAATGAAAGACTTAATAAACCCAAAACACACTTTCATATTACCACTTCAACACAATCATAGGATTTTAAAACAAAACCTCTGTTAATCATAATGACCCGCCAAGCCAAAATCACTTGTCCAACATAACGACACAAAAACGAAACACTGAAAGTCTCACGCCAAGTCACCACGAAGACACGAAGAAGCTGAAAAATATCTCACTCGTGAACGACCCGTATTGCGAGACAACCACACGCCCTCCACGAAACCTACCCTCCCCCTCTCCCCCCTCTCCCCCTCCTCCTGCCAACCCACCAAGCCAGGCAGGTCACGACTCTCTCGGAGGGACGCAGGTCAGGTGTCAGGCCGCCAGTGCCGAGGCCATTGTGCCGGGTCAATACGGGTCAAAGGTCAACACTCAACGCCGTAGATCATTGGTTTGGTTCACACGTACCGCGATGAGGAGGGAGAGAGGGAGGAGAGAGAGAGAGGGAGAGAGGGGGGAGAGAGGGGGAGAGAGGGGGAGGGAATAAAGGAGGGAAAGGAGGAGTGAAGATGAATAGGATGGAGGAAAAAAAACAGGATTGCAAGTAAGAAGAATTAGCAGCGAGAATTGTAAGAAAAGGGATGATGAAAGGAAAGAGAAACCAGCTGAAAGGAGAGTTGACTAAAGATTGTGATGTAAAGAATAATGTAAAAGGGGATGTAAAAGGGAGGGAAAGATGGATAAGCTAAACGAAAGAAAATAAAACAAGAGTAAAGAAAAGAGTGAACGAATAAATAACATGAATCAATATTATGAGGATTGAAAAAAGGAATCGTCTCCTATAAACATTAATAAAACTAAAACTAACACGCATACAAAACTAGAGAGAGAGAGAGAGGAGAGAGAGAGAGAGAGAGAGAGAGAGAAGAGAGAGAGAGAGAGGAGAGAGAGGAGAGAGAGAGAGAGAGAGAGACGAAAAGAGAGAGAGAAGAGAGACAGAGACGAGAGAAGAGAAGACAAACACAGACAGCAGACAGACAGACAGACAGAGACAGACAGACAGACAGACAACAGACAGACAGACACATACAGCAAACAGACAGACAGACAGACAGACAGACAGACGACAGACAGACAGACAGAAGATAGAGAGAGAGCACAGACAACAACAGACAGACAGACAACAGGACAGACAGACAGAGAAGATGAGAGGACAGACAGACAGACAGACAGACAGACCAGAACAGACAACGAGACAGACAGACAGACTAAGGACAGACAGACAGACAGAGCAGACAGACACACAGACAGAGACGACAGAAACACAGACAGACAGACAGACAGACAGACACACAGACAGACAGACAGACAGACAGACAGACAGAGAGATAGATAGAGAGAGACGCAGACAGACAGACACACACACAGACAGACAGACAGACAGAACAGACAGACAGACAGACAGACAGACAGACAGACAGACAGACAGACAGACAGACAGACAGACAGACAGACAGACAGACAGAGAGAGAGACGCAGACAAACAGACACACAGACAGACACACAGACAGACAGACAGACATACAAACAAACAGACGGGAAAAGAAATCCAGAAATAAGAAAAAAATAGAGAGAGCGAACTTCAAAATGAGCGACAAAATTAGAGCTGTGAAAAAAACGGGGTTGTGAGGTTAATGCACAGAAACGCGAGTACAGATGATGCCGTGACGAAGGACTGAGAGTGAGGGCAAGGGATCAGGGAGGAGCAGCACTGAGGGGAAAGGGGAAAGGGGGAGAGGGGAGAGAAAGGTAAGGCACGAGTCAAGCCGGGAGGAAAAAAAAGGGAGGGAAAAATTAGTCGAGAGAATTCATAAAAGTTGAAAATTACTGAAATTAAGAAAAATATTGTAAAACGAGAGGAATACGTCAGTCAAATATGAATAAATAAAGATGTAGTAGTAAGTAAAGAAAGACAGTAGTAGTAGATGTAGTAGATGTAGTAGTAAGTAAAGAAAGACAGTAGTAGTAGATGTAGTAGATGTAGTAGTAAGTAAAGAAAGTAGATGTAGTAGATGTAGTAGATGTAGTAGAAAGTAAAGAAAGACAGTAGTAGTAGATGTAGTAGTAAGTAAAGAAAGACAGTAGTAGTAGATGTAGTAGATGTAGTAGAAAGTAAAGAAAGACAGTAGTAGTAGATGTAGTACATGTAGTAGAAAGTAAAGAAAGAAAGTAGTAGTAGATGTAGTAGATGTAGTAGAAAGTAAAGAAAGACAGTAGTAGTAGATGTAGTAGTAAGTAAAGAAAGACAGTAGTAGTAGATGTAGTAGATGTAGTAGCAAGTAAAGAAAGACAGTAGTAGTAGATGTAGTACATGTAGTAGAAAGTAAAGAAAGACAGTAGTAGTAGATGTAGTACATGTAGTAGAAAGTAAAGAAAGAAGTATATGTAGTTTTAGATGTGGTATATACTGTACGTAGTTGTTATATAATAGTAATGGTGGTGGTGGTAATTTTTATAATGAAAGAAAACGTATACTTAGGTCATGAGAAGGAGAGAGAGAGAGAGAGAGAGAGAGAGAGAGAGAGAGAGAGAGAAGAGAGAGAGGAGAGAGAGAAGAGAGAAGAAGAGAAGAGAGAGAGAGAGAGAAGAGAGAGAGAGAGAGAAGAGAGAGGAGAGAGGAGAGAGAGAGAGAGAGAGAGAGAGAGAAGAGAGAGAGAGAGAGAGAGAGAGAGAGAGTGGGGAATAGATAAATGAGTATATAAATAAGAAATAAAAGGCAGACAAAATGTAAGAACGAGAACGCGACCAAAAATGTGACTAAAAAACCATCTAGGTGAAAGTAAAATAAAAAACTAGAACACGACAAAATTATAAAACGCAACAAAATAGTAGACGAGAAAGAACATACTAAAATATGAAAGAAAATGAGTGCGACGGAATAGTTGGAAAATTTACGTGATGCAAGAAAGGAAAATAGGAGACGCAGGAAGAAGAAGAGGAGGAGGAGGAGGAAGAGAAGGAGGAGGAGGAGAATATGACAAAGGAGATTATCAAAGGAGAATTAAGAGGAAATTAAATACCCGAACCGAGGATATATAAAATAAAAGAGATAATTTACAGGAGAATTTAATATAAACGAGAGGATAAATCACGGAAGAAGAAAGAGATGGAAGGAAGATGGAAGGAAGAGAAAGGAAAGAAGAATTTAAAGATCGTTAGAGAAGATGAAAGAGATGAGAAGAACGTACAGATAAAAATAAATAAAGAACACGACGAAAAGATTCAAAGAACGAAAGGAATGAAGAGAAAGAACGATGAGAAAGAAGAGAGATGAGAGGAGAGAGAGAGATGAGAAGAAGATGAGAGAGAGAGGAGAGAGAGAGAGAGAGAGAGAGAGAGAAGAGAGAGAGAGAGGAGAGAGAGAGAGAGAGAGGAGAGAGAGAGAGAGAGAGAGAGAGAGAGAGAGAGAGGAGAGAGAGAGAGAGAGAAGAGAGAGAGGAGAGAGAGAGGAGAGAGAGAGAGAGAGAGAGAGAGAGAGAGAGAAGAGAGAGAGGAGAGGAGAGAGAGAGAGAGAGAAGAAGAGAGAGGAGAGGAGAGAAAAAAAAATAGAGAGGGAGAAAAAAAAAGAGAGATCAAGAAATGATAGAGAAGGAAAGATGGAAAGAGCAAAAGGCCTGTAGAGATTTTGCTTTTCCTCCTCCTCCTCCTCCTCCTCCTCCTCCTCCTCCTCCTCCTCCTCCTCCTCTTCCACGGGTCCGCTCGGCCAGGCAATAAATTCCCCGCCATAACCAATCCATTTTTCCACGCCCAGAGCTACGTCGAGGAAAAACTAGCCTCTTGCAGCTGGTTTAGGCGGAGAAACGGCGACGAGGAGAGAGCAGAGGAGAGGAGGCGCGGCGATGAGACGGAGGAGGAGGAGGAGGAGGAGGAGGAGGAGGAGGAGGAGGAGGAGGAGGAGGAGGAGGAGGGAGGAGGAGGAGGAGGAGGAGGAGGAGGAGGAGGAGGAGGAGGAGGAGGATCTAGTGGGTGATGATAGTAGTAGGTCATGGTATGGTGGTGGTGGTGGTGGTTGTGGTGGTTGTGATGATTAATATAAAGACTACAGGATACAAGTATACTCAATTGGGGAGGCGGTAGCAGAGTGATTAGCGTCTCCGACTGGCGTTCTCGGTGACCCGAGTTCGATCCCCGAAGAAACCCAAAACTTTTCTGCAACGTCGAGTGGCCTAAGAACACCCACATGCCCGGCCCATCAACTCTACCTTCGATTGCGAGTGCATCGGAGGACACAGGGGGGCGGCATGAGCCTCTCTCTAATCACAGGCGTCACTATAGTCTAGGGGCCAAGGACTGAAATAATAATTGTCGTGGTACCCATGCGGTAACAGCTTCATAATATACCATCTGAAAGGAAAATCTGTCTACTTTTCGAATCTGGCAATGAAAATTTCGAAATCGTGTAGCTTCATGGTGATTTTTTGGTTACCATGACAACCACATTACATATTTCAGACCAACATGTTTAGTCTAGTAGTCCAGTGGACCCCACGTGCACCCCCTGGACAATCTAATGAGACCTACTTTTTTAGATGCACAAATATGTCTAGAAAACAAAAATCAATGTTAACACTGTCAACTAATGTCCCATGGGGTTCGTATGGCGGCCATCGTCGATCGCGAAATATTTGACTTTCTCGAAATTACCAAAATGTCCATAAAATCACAAATAATGTAGTTACAAATTTAATGTTGATAGCCACGTGACAAGAATAACATGGCCTATTGTAATAAGAACAATTAATGCAGTAATTGGTACAAGTTTAGTCATGAAACGGCAAAAACCTAAAAGAAGGCCCTTTACATCCCTTTACATTGGTAATAATTAGTGTATGATAATCATACATGTATGTCAATTGTTTGACTGCATTAGATGGGGGAATAATAGACGATGATTTTGATATGTTAAACTGACCAGTGTGTTGTATATTAGTGAAGTTATTGTCATTTATGTTGAAAGTTGTCGGCGAAACCGAAGTAATTTTTCCGCCTTTTTTTAGGTTTTTGCCGTTCCATGACTGGAATGGGTATTACCGCATGGGTACCACGAAAGTCGATTTTAAAGACACTTCTCAGTTTTGGCCCCTAGACTATTATAAGAATCCTGCCTGCGCCACCACGGGCGAGGACCAACCATCAGAGGCCTCAAGTGAACCTCCAGAGCCTACCATCCGAGCCCTGGGTCACCGCTGCCTACAGGCGCTATAAGCACAAATGTAAAAAAGAAAAAAAGAAAAAAGAAAAAAAAAAGTATATATAATACTCGTCGCAATTAGCTCGTCACAGAGAGAGAGAGAGAGAGAGAGAAGAGAGAGAGAGAGAAGAGAGAGAGAGGAGAGAGAGAGAGAGAGAGAGGGGAGAGAGAGAGAGAGAAGAGAGAGGAGAGAGAGAGGAGAGAGAGAGAGAGAAGAGAGAGAGAGAGAGAGAGAGGAGAGAGAAGAGAGAGAGAGAGAGAGAGAGACGAGAGAGAGAGGAGAGAGAGAGAGAGAGAGAGAGAGAGAGAGCGTTTGTGTGAGAGAGCAATAAAAAAACAATTTAGAGATTGCATAAAAAAAAATAATATCCCACACACATACAGATGTCACCTGTAGTACCTTCCTTCACCGTGTCTAAAGGTGATTCACTGACTCACAAGTGCAACACGTTTACCGCTAATGTGCCTCGCCGACTTATACTATGTGGTGAATCAAGGCGACGAGGCGGGAGGCGGCCTTCATACCAGCACTGCGGCATCTCGGGCCCTTACACTGAACTACAGGCGGATGCAAAGGCAAGGTCGTGGCAAGGACAGAGGGTGGAGAGAGAGGCTTGAGGAACAGAAGAAAAGTTAGTAAAAAGACACTAAGGTAAATATAGATGTTCAAGGAATAGATTACGATGTCTTAGGGAGGGAAAATATATAAAAGATGACAAGTGAATTTGTGGTATTTAATAAAAAGATAAGAAAAGGATAAATGGAAAGGGAGAGGATGGATTAGGATGGCTGAGAGAGAGAAAAAAAATTAAATGGCGAGGGAAATTCGGGTATCAATAAAAGGATAGGTTTTTTTTTTTTTTTTTTTTTTTTTTTTTTTTTTTTTATAACATTTGTGCCAAGGAAGGTAGGTAGGTAAACTAGGTGTAGAATGGAAGGGGTAGGTTCAGGAATGGAAAAGTATCATAGTTCGAATATACTATAGAGGAAGGACTATAATGGTAGATGGGAGTAAGTCACGTTATGTTTGGATACAGAGCATTTTGGGTTAAGAAAGGAAGGAAAGGGAGGAAAGGTAGAAGTAGAGCCTTAGATAGGTGCTGGTGTAAAAGCAAGGCACGGCTATATAGTAGAGGAGGACATTCGGTTAGGACTACAGTAAGGTAAAAAAAAAAAAAAGAAAAAAAAAAAAGAAGTAAGGAATATTTTCGAACATTTTCAAAAGTTCCGTCATTAGAGAAAAGGAAGGAAAGGGAGGTAAAGGAGAAGGTAGAAGACGTCTTAAATAGGTGCGTGTGTAAAAGCAAGGCACGGCTAGTAGAGGAGGACATAAGGTTAGGACTACAGTAGCTTAAAAAAAAAAAAAAAGTAAAAAAAAGGTAAAAAAAAAAAAATATTTAAAAAAAAAAGAGGAATATTTTCAAACATTTTCAAAAGTTCCGTCATTAACCATAAGTGTATATAAGTTTAGTAAGTGTTGGTATTGGCGGGCGTGCAATGCTTCCCCGGGCAAGAAGCAGACAGCACTACGAGCATGTCGATTATGCACGGCTGTCAACCCATCGTTCCTGCGCTGAAGAATCGATCACATAAATATTACCGAGCGGCAGGTGTGCATTAAGCGGCCACAAGATGAATAGCAAGGAGTGTGGTAGGAATAAATCACTTTCTCCTCTTTTTGTGTTGCTATGCTATCGATGTTTTTCCTTCACGCAAGCCACACAACTATGTTAATGATATTTTCTTTTACAGTACATACATATCGCTTATTATATCATGTGTCTGTTCATCTAGCGCTCTAACACTATTCTTTTTCTCATTTACACTCTCTCCTCAAACTCACAAGGCAATAAACACTGGAAATTATCTGGAGTCGAAGTTTCACGTTCAACAAACAGGTTAAGAATCCCACTTACTGTGCGATGAGCCTCAGAATAGGAAGATATATTGATGGGTAAACAAAGATGCGAGTCTTTCGTGAGGGGAAAAAATACAAAAATCGCTTATCTGTTTCACGGTTGAGAGATGAATGCACGTTACCGGAACAAAGAAATGGGGAAACGTCGACGTCTTTAGTATTGTTGTGTGTTGTTGTTGTTGTTGTTGTTGTTGTTGTTGTTGTTGTTGTTGTTGTGTTGTTGTTGTTGTTGTTGTTGTGATGTTTTGGTGTTGATGTTTTGTTGTAATTGTGTTGCTGTTTTTGTGTGTTGTTGTTTTTGTGTGTTGTTGTTTTGTGTGTTGCTGTTTTTCTTGCACTTAAAGAATGTACGTGTTCCTTTCACCTAAGCATAATGTTTACTATTTGGAATTATTTTGTTTCCACTTATTATATTTATTGGTTACGGTTCGTACCCTCCATGGCATGTGCTAGACTCTCTCTCTCTCTCTCTCTCTCTCTCTCTCTCTCTCTCTCTCTCTCTCTCTCTCTCTCTCTCTCTCTCTCTCTCTCTCTCTCTCTCTCTCTCTGAAATCGACGCCCCATGTTTAGATTCAAAACTTTCAAACTAGATATTTTTATGAATTTATGAACAGAAAAGAGATCATAACACATACATAAGAGATAATTTGCTTTCACTTGCACTATGTTTGCACGTCGTATTCGTATAAATGTTGGAATTGTTGGAAATGTTGGTGTGGTTTATGTTTGACGGCATCGTTAACACGCTGCGCCTTATGATTGTAGTATATAATACTAGTTTTTTTTTCTAAACCAGTCTCTTCTGAGTTCTTTGACTGCCACCCTCCTCGCTCGCTCCGCCTTCTGCGCCTTCACGGTGGTGCGGTAAGGTGGAGGAGGAAGCGGGTGGAGAGCAAGGCAACACCAGTGAGAGAGGCGGTGGGCAAGGAACACAAGAGAGGAGGAGGCGGTGGAGGGCAAGGCAACACCAAGGTGGAGGAGGAGGCGGGTGGAGGGCAAGGCAACACCAAGGTGGAGGAGGAGGCGGGTGGAGGGCAAGGCAACACCAAGGTGGAGGAGGAGGCGGGTGGAGGGCAAGGCAACACCAAGGTGGAGGAGGAGGCGGGTGGAGGGCAAGGCAACACCAAGGTGGAGGAGGAGGCGGGTGGAGGGCAAGGCAACACCAAGGTGGAGGAGGAGGCGGGTGGAGGGCAAGGCAACACCAAGGTGGAGGAGGAGGCGGGTGCAGGGCAAGGCAACACCAAGGTGGAGGAGGAGGCGGGTTGAGGAGCAAGGCAACACCAAGGTGGAGGAGGAGGCGGGTGGAGGGCAAGGCAACACCAAGGTGGAGGAGGAGGCGGGTGGAGGGCAAGGCAACACCAAGGTGGAGGAGGAGGCGGGTGAGGGCAAGGCAACACCAAGGTGGAGGAGGAGGGGGGTGGAGGGCAAGGCAACAGCCAAGGTGGAGGAGGAGGCGGGTGCAGGGCAAGGCAACACCAAGGTGGAGGAGGAGGCGGGTGCAGGGCAAAGGCAACACCAAGGTGGAGGAGGAGGCGGGTGGAGGGCAAGGCAACACCAAGGTGGAGGAGGAGGCGGGTGCAGGGCAAGGCAACACCAAGGTGGAGGAGGAGGCGGGTGGAGGGCAAGGCAACACCAATACGCCATCTTAGGAAAATTGGAATCGCCTGCAGAGAGATAGGGGAGAGCGGGGCAGGTTGCATCGAGGGTAAGTTGCATCATTGCCTCTAACTCGCATTAACTTTTTTTATTATTATTATTGTTGTAGTTGTAGTAGTAGTAGTTTATAGTAGTAGT
>JACEEZ010024902.1:52500-67500 GCA_016584305.1 Chionoecetes opilio
ACGCAGGGGAGGACGAGGAGGCCAACTGCCTGGTGCGGCGAAGCCTCCTGGTGCCTCGACGCTTCATGGAGCGGCTGAAGACAAGAGCCGGGAAGCGTTACCTCCACCGCCACCTGGGAGGCCGCATCCTCGTGGATGCAGCACCACGAAGGCTGCACATCAAGGGCACCTTGAACAAAGTGCCGGAGTGCTACGTCACCCTCAAGACCTTGTTGGCGGAGTGGCGAACACGCGAGGCCGCCACAACTCAACATTTTTGCACTACAGTGGAGTTGATCGTCGCCACACCTCAACACATTTGCCTGCTCTATTCTCTTCCCCACCATCAATGGGTATTGAGTTACCTCCAATCCAATCATCAGAGTGGCCTGTATATAAGTATATACTCTTTTCGTCATCAAATTGGCTTGAGCTGGTTCCCTTCCAATCATCACAGTGGCTTGAGCCAACACCTTTCTAATATTTCTGTAATATAATATTCATGTAGTGTAGGTACCTATGTTTTTTATTATTTTTCTTACTATTAGTACCGGTAGTAGTATACTGGTAGTAGTCGTATGGTTGCTAACCATTGGTGGGGCGGGGCCAATGGCCTGTGTTTATGAAAGACAAAACTTTCCTTTTCACCACAAACCACACAGCTCCACAGGGAGAGAAGTCTTGAAAAAATAGTAGTACTGTATTTATTTGCTTGCTTGCTTGTTAATTTGATTGTAATGAATGCTTAGGGGGTCGAAAACTGAACATGGATTCCCTGAAGGGGTTGATGAACTGAGGGGTTTGGGGAGCCCTGATTTCTACGAACCTTCACCTGGTCCTGACCACAGCCTCTTGAGGCAGGCAGCACAAACCCGCTCCGCTAAAAACCTCAACACTCGGCACACAAATCCTCGGTGCTGGAGGCTCTCAACTCTTGTCGCTCCAAATTACCTTAATCAACAGGAGCGCCGGGCGGACGGGGGTGTGGGCAGGTGTGCACCGGATGATCAGGACGGGAAAAAAAGGCAACACCTGGACCCACCAGACACATCAGCCAGCCAGGGACTACTCCGCCATTTGTTAGGATTTACTCCTTGTTAATACGATAATTGCCATGGCACAAAAAAAAAACCATTCATCCAATATCCTCAGCGAGTAGTGGACTCTTTGTTCATAAGAATATACTCTGTCTGCATGGGAGTCTTTAGAGCGAATACAATGCACACCGTTTGCTCCACTCTGCCGCCCCCAACAACTACTTCTTTTCTTCCGCTAAATGCTTAATTTATAATTGCATGCTATCTTATTCTTATTCTAATTCTTATTTTTCTTATTCATCTTCCTTACTATTTTCCTATTCTTACACAGAGATAAGCCCCTTAACCAGACCACTTGCACTATCACCACTATCACCACCATCACCATATATTACTGCAAACATACGAGTGCACACCATTCCTTGCAGTATGTACAGGTTGACCGTACAGGTGAACCATGTACAGGTACAGACCCTACACAGCCCTGCACAGCCTACACACGAGGGGCATCCCAAACCTCACACATCCTCTATGATTTACCGCTCTCCTCTACACCTCAGCTCCACCATATACCAAGTCCACAAATATACACTTCCCTGCCCAGTCCCTGACCTACAAGCCATCACACCCTACCGTGCCCCATGTATGCACCCACAGGCATCACCTCTCGCCACACACCTCGCTAAACCACTGACACAAGTTTCCACCCTGAGTAGTGCCAAATGTAAACAACTATTGTGTTTTCTATCATAGTAAGTGCCATGCGCAGACATAAGTATAGCTATAAAGTTTTCCATGAATAAATTTTCCAAGACATTTAAGGGAGTGGTGAGGACCTAATAATAACATATAGAAAAATGTTGTCTGCATGATCTGATGAAGCTCGAGACTGAGAATCATTATATTTCTCAGTCATCTGTACTTACGATTTTGAGGAATGTAGTGAAGGAAAATCTTTTTTTTTTCATATATATATATATATATATATATATAATTATATATATATATATATATATATATATATTATATATATATATATATATATATATATATATATATATATAATTATATATATATATATAATATATTTATTTATTTATTTATTTTATTTATTTTTTTTTTTTTTTTTTTTTTTTTTTTTTTTCTTCACAAGGAACTGGCCAAGGGCACAACAAAAATGGGTAACATAAAGCCCACTTAGTTGCCAGTCCCTATAAAGACGACAACAAGAGAATAAAATAAAAAAGAGGGGTGAGTCAATTTAATTCGGGAGGTGTCTTGTTACTCTTCTTTTGAAAAGATTTAAGTCATACGAAAGTGGAAAAATAGAAACAGGAAGAGAGTTCCAGAGTTTACCAGTGAAAGGGATGAAAGTGTAAAAATACTGATTAACTCTTGCATTAGGAAGATGGATAGAATAGAGATGAGAATGAGTAGAAAGTTTTGTGCAGCGAGGCCGCGGGAGTGGGGGAGGCATGCAGTTAGCAAGTTCAGAAGAGCAGTGAGCATGAAAATAACGGTAGAAGAGAGCAAGAGAAGCAACATTGCGGTGGTGATTTAAAGATTGAAGACAAGTCAGTCAGAGGAGAGGAGTTGATGAGACGAAAAGCTTTTGACTCAACCCTGTTTAGGAGTGCTGTATGAGTGGATCCTCCCTAAACATGTGAGACATACTCCATACATGGGCGGATAAGGCCCCTGTAGAGAGCAAGCAATTGGGAGGGAGAAAAAAAAGGACGCAGACGCCACAGGACACCTAACTTCTTAGAAGCTGTTTTAGCAAGAGATGAAATGTGAGATTTCCAGTTCAGATTTTTAGTAAAGGATAATCCTAGAATGTTCATTGTAGAAGAAGGAGACAGTTGAGTGTCATTGAAGAAAAGGGGATAGTTATCTGGAAGGTTTTGTCGAGTAGATAGGTGAAGAAACTGGGTTTTTAAGGCATTGAACAAAACAAGGTTTGCTTTGCCCCAATCAGAAATTATAGAAAGATCAGAAGTTAGGCGCTCGGTGGCATCTCTCCGTGAATCACTTAGTTCCTGTTGAGTTGGACGTCTAATAAACGACGTTAAAAAATGCAGGGTAGAATCATCAGCGTAGGAGTGGATAGGACTTTGATTTAGACTTAGAAGATCATTAATGAATAATAGAAAGAGAGTGGGTGATAGGACAGAACCCTGGGGAACACCACTATTGATAGATTTAGGAGAAGAACAATGTCCGTCTACAGTAGCTGCAATAGAACGGTTTGAAAGGAAACTTAAGATGAAGGTACAGAGAGAAGGATAGAAACCGAATGAGGGTAGTTTGGAAATTAAAGATTTGTGCCAGACCCTATTAAAAGCTTTTGATATGTCAAGGGCAACAGCAAAAGTTTCACCGAAACCCCTAAAGGAGGATGATCAAGATTCAGTTAGAAAAGCTAGAAGATCGCCAGTAGATCGCCCTTTACGGAAACCGTACTGACGATCAGATAGAAGATTGTGAGCAGATAGATGCTTAAGAATCTTCTTATTAAGTATAGATTCAAAAACTTTAGAACGGCAGGAAGTCAAAGCTATAGGACGGTAGTTTGAAGGATTAGAACGGTCACCCTTCTTAGGAACAGGTTGGATGTGAGTAAATTTCCACCAAGAAGGAAAGGTGGAAGTAGATAGACAAAGACGGAAAAGTTTGACCAGGCAAGGTGCAAGCACAGAAGCACAGTTTTTGAGAACAATAGGAGGGACTCCGTCAGGACCGTAAGCCTTCCGAGGATCTAGGCCAGAAAGGGCAAAGAAAACATCATTCCGAAGGATCTTAATGACAGGCATAATATAGTCAGAGGGTGGAGGAGAAGGAAGAACAAGCCCTTCATCAACCAGAGTGGAATTTTTAGCAAAGGTTTGAGGGAAGAGTTCAGCTTTAGAAGTAGATGAGACAGCTGTGGAGCCATCTGGGTGAAGCATAGGAGGGAAAGATGCAAAAGAAAAATTGTTAGAGATGTTATTAGCTAGATGCCAGAAGTCACGAGAGGAATTTGATTCAGAAAGATTTTGACATTTTCTATGAATGAAAGAGTTTTTGGTAAGTTGAAGTAAAGATTTGGCATGATTACGGGCAGAAATATAAAGGTCATGAGTATCAGGAGATGGATGCTTACGGTACCGTTTGTGAGCCACCTCTCTATCTCGGACAGCATGAGAACAAGCAGAGTTAAACCAAGGTTGACGGGCTTTAGGATTAGAGAAAGTGTGTGGAATGTACGCCTCCATGCCAGAGACTATGACCTCAGTTATGCGCTCTGCACAAAGAGATGGGTCTTTGACATGGAAGCAGTAATCATTCCATGGAAAATCAGAGTAGTACTGCCTTAGGTCTTCCCACTTAGCTGAGTTGAAGTGCCAGAAGCACCTCCGCTTAGGTGGGTCCCGAGACGGTACCGGAGCGATAGGACAGGTTACAGAAATAAGATTGTGATCGGAGGAACCCAACGGAGAGAATAGTTTCACAGAGTAAGCGGAAGGGTTAGTAGTTAGGAAAAGATCAAGAATGTTGGGCGTGTCTCCAAGGCGGTCAGGAATACGGATAGGGTGCTGCACCAGCTGCTCTAGGTCTTGGAGGATAGAAAAGTTGTAGGCTTGTTCACCAGGTTGGTCAGTGAAAAAAGATGATAGCCAAAGCTAGTGGTGAACATTGAAGTCCCTAAGAATGGAAATTTCAGCTACAGGAAAATGAGATGAGATGTGCTCCACTTTTGATGTTAAATAGTCGAAGAATTTTACATAGTCAGAGGAGTTAGGTTAGAGATATACAGCACAGATAAATTAGTAAGAGAGTGACATGAAGTCGAAGCCAGATGGTAGAAAATTCGGAAGATTCAAGGCCGTGGGCACGAGAGCAAGTGATGTCATTGCGCACATATACGCAACAGCCAGCTTTGGATTTAAAATGAGAATAGAGACAGTAAGAGGAGACAGAAAAAGGTCTGCTGTCAGTGCTCACAGACAACTGAGTTTCGGTGAGGAAAAGAAGATGAGGTTTAGAGGAGGAGAGATGATGTTCAACAGAGAGAAAGTTAGATCTAAGACCGCGAATGTTGCAGAAGTTTAAGGAGAGAAGGCTAGAAGAAGTATCAAGACACCTCGAGTCGACATCTTGAAGACTGTCCGACCTGGGGATATTTCTGGTCCCCTCCCCAGTTAGGGACTCCGAGGCAGGGCGATTTACAGGCATAATAAAATTTTGAGTGAAGATAGTGTAGGGATCTAAGTGCATGTAGTGTAATGTGAGTAGTAAGAGAAATTGTCTTTAGAGTGCAGGCTGCAGCTACTCTCTTGTGTATCTGAGACACTAAGGGATATGGAAAGAGAGGACACGGGAGATTTCAATGATAAGTCTGCAGCACCCCCTCAACTCCCGTAAGTACCTCCCCGGGAGTATTTCACCATGGCGGCAGGTGTCTGACTGCCTACTCCCTAAAATGGCTAAAAAATATGGCCATTACAAAATCATTACGTACTTGCATTCCCCACATTCTGGTCGCTGTTATCCTTGTCTGAATCGAAAATACTATAATTTCATAACCAGAGCGTCAACGTTGATACCTGTGCAAGACCCGTGATGGAGAGAGAGAGAGAGAGAGAAGAGAAGAGATGAGAAGAGGGGGAGAGAGAGAGAGAGAGAGAGAGAAAAGAGAGAGAGAGAAGAGAGAGAGAGAGAAAAGAGAGAGAGAGAGAGAGAGAGAGAGAGAGAGAGAGAGAGAGAGAGAGAGAGAGAGAGAGAGAGAGAGAGAGAGACGAAGGAAGAGAGAGAGAGAGAGAGAGAGAGATAGGGCTAAAATGACCTCTGAAAAAAGAAAAGATAAAAGAAGTTGAAGAGTGTGAAAGAAGATCAGTAATGCTGGGGTTTAGGACGAGATTCATAATTATGCTCGCCTAGCCCATCTCTCTAAATGTCTTCTTCTTTTTTGCAAGAAAAGGGAAATAAAAAAAGGAGGGTTGGGAGAGCCAAGTGTAATATGGTAACGCGGGGTAAAAATGTGTAATCGGCGGGTGTGAAGTGAGCACGCCTACCGCCCGGAGTCCAAAGCCGTTTGAAGGCGTACGAGCGGTTGGAAGTGGGTCAAGTTGAAAACCATGGAAGCAAAAAAACCCCCCGACCCTGGGAGGTTTAAGAGAAGCAATGCATCAAAAATTAAGCACGACAAAAACTTTCAAAGGACTGAAAATAATGTGATACAAATTACAGTCATCCTTCCTTAAGCGTCAGACGATGCATGTAACTCAGCACAAAGTGAAGCTTCTCATCGCCAGTTTGTCAGGAACGTACAGCCAATTTTCTGGCAGTTAATCTGCCGTGGGCCAAGCTTTACAGGGGGCCTCTGGTAAGGGTCTCCCTTCCCCCCTGGTACCGGCTCAAGAAAAAAAAAGCCAAGGTTCTACCCCACGAACCTTGGCGCTGGGCTGTGGGTGTGTTTTGTGCCTCAAAAACTATCACCAGATACTATCAGCTTTCCATCACGGGTTCAGACTGCTCGCGGCCACACGCTGGTATTCCGGTAGAGTTTGGCAACACTGTCATTGCCATCCTAATAGGATGGTAATGGAATAGTTGGTAATCTCACGTCCCGCTGATAGAAATCTTGTATCTCAAAACGTATTGCTTTTCATTTGTTCAAGATAAAGAGGGCGATTGTTATAGAGTAACTGGTTTTAATAGCAGCCTCGAGACCGTAACTTGGCAGGTTTACGCGAGTCTGACACCGCCACCCCCTGTTATTGGGAGTCAATTTCCAATATTTGATGACCGGCTGACCGGCTGGAACAATCTCTGGATAATCATGTGGTTGTGGTGATGTACAGCTGGAATACAGGGCTGGCGTGAACCTGCATGCCGCCTTCTCACAGTCCCCTGCACACCCCTGCCTCACCCCCACACACAGGACGTCACGAAGCAACCACTACTTCCCTCCCTGCCACACAGTCTCTGGCCCTTTCCCAGCAACAAATTATCTCCCTGCCTCAGCCTCGTACTTCTTCCCGAGCCTCACAACACTCCTAAGCCTCATTGGCGGCAGCACTTTCTCGCGGTGACTTAATACCAAGAGTCTCCCACCGTGGCGAAACTGGCTCTGGCTCCCCTGCGTTATGGGTGCATCTCTCTGACCCCCTCATGCCCCGTGGTTGACTCCCTCGTGACTGACTACACGCACTCCCCAAGCCAGCATATCCACGACCCCTTCGTTCGACGTAACAGTCAACCGCTGTACCGGAGAAGAGTAGGTCGTTAAGCAGTGACGTAAGAGCCAGTGAGTCTTCGCTATAGCCGCCTTCCCACGCCCACCCAACCAACCCTCCAACCCTTGCATATACACAAACAGTACCTATGCGAGTAGTAACAGTGTAAATCAACCAGAGCCAAGTTGTGTAATGCTCTAAGATGAGACTAGCTAATCAACTTCAGGAAAAATATTACTAGTGAAACTAATCTACCTGACGCTTCATTTGGTTTCCTTAGAGAGATACAGAATACGAAAGGGAGGACGGGAGGGAGGAACTATAGTGAGGTGGAAACGAGTCAAAGGAGAAAGAATTAGAAACGAGGAAAAAGAGAGTAGAAGCAAAAGGTAATACAAAATGAAAGGGCTAAAACGAGGAATGGTAATGGCAATGGACGTAAGGTAAAAGAGATGAATTGAGATCTTGATTCTAGAGCGAACATTCAAGACTGAGCGGATCAAAAAGCTGAATGAAAAATTGATATTAGAATCAGGGAAAGGCAGAGAGAACGAAAAAGAAGACAATGATTAAATATAGAAGACATTAGAATATATAACGAGAATAAAGAGAGAGAGACATACGAAAAATTGATGGAATGTCGAAGAAAACAGAAAAATCATTAAACAAGGAGGGTGCGCGGCAACATAAATACAGAGTCCAATAAACAAGCCTTATCAGTAGCGGCAACCTTAAGACGCATCATTAATCAGAAGAAAATATGAAAGAAATATCAAACCATAAGCAGAACGTCTGATATAAAGGAGGAGGAGTAGCTTGGGAGGAAAAAGCGGGAAAATATTACATAGACCAAAAACACGAATGGGCTTCTCGAATGGACCCCTTGAGGCCCAGAACGTAATTGCCATTGTAATTTGGCTACCATTAGACGATTTTAATAGATATATATACAATATTTTAAGTTTTTTATTTATATTTATATATAGTTATAAACAACATGGCCTGTTTAGTATCCTTGTCGACTAACTAATTTGGTATATTAAGTCACTTTTCGTATCTTTATGGCTAACAACAGACGATTTTATATAGCAAAGGAAAGATGGGCGTTAAGGGGTTATAAGGATTAATTTCCATCCTCCCTTCTCTTTTTCCTTCTTCCCTCCCTCATTCACTTGACTCCCTCAGACCGCCACAGCTCACACAACAATGCGAGCAACAATATGACAGTAATAAGAAAGCTTAATGTAGAGGGAAGTGATCTGATACGGTATGCATGAAGAGGCTACTCGCAGATAAGTTAATAAGGGCGTAAAAGCACGTTATTTCCCTTGCATTGAAGTCTCTCTGTTTGCCTTCTTCAGTGCACTTAGTAACCTTATTTTTCCCTCCCAACAGCACGGCATCAGTACATAGCCTTTCACCTCCCCTCCATGACTCATATGCCTTTATTCGGAAATTTCAACATTGAATACATTTCTTGCTTTTCTATCTGTGTCAGTCAGTCAGTCAGTCGGTCTCTCTCTCTCTCTCTCTCTCTCTCTCTCTCTCTCTCTCTCTCTCTCTCTCTCTCTCTCTCTCTCTCTCTCTCTCTCTCTCTCTCTCTCTCTCTCTCTCTCTCTACAAAGCACCAAGGACGTGACATACTTTCCTCCTTTTCCTCCTCCTTTCCTCCTCCTCCTCCTCCTCCTCCTCCTCCTCCTCCTCCTCCTCCTCCTCCTCCTCTCCTCCTCCTCCTCTCTTGCCCACCTCCTCCACCTGTGTAATCATTCTGGCAAAAAAGTAAATCACTCTAAACATAACAAAAATGCAAGCGGGAGGATGCCACACGTACGATAATGTTCCACCTCCTTTCAAACATTGTCTCCCTTACAACCCTTCTCCAACAGGTCTTTTTTCCTCTACCACTCCCCTACTCAAAGCTCGTTACAAAGGCGTCTTTCATATGCTGTTTACTATTCATTGATCTTTCATAATTACACGTGATATATCGGAGGCCGCCCCGTATATGGAGGTGAGTTATAATAAATATTTAAGATAGCTTCACTTTCCCTCCCTCCCAGCACGTAATTACCCCGGGCCAGTTTCAATTATGAGCCTCGCCGAGCTTATACTTAACCAAACCTGCATCCTATCATCCCTGCCTCCCCCTTCTCGGCATCCTGTACCCTCCCTGCCAAGCTTGTTCAACCCTGCTTCATACAATATATTTAATCATTACACCTAACCTCTCTCTCTCTCTCTCTCTCTTCCTCTCTCTCTCTCTCATCTCTCTCCTCTCTCTCTCTCTCCTCTCTTCTCTCTCTCTCTCAATTTAATAAAAGTATTGAATCTGAATCTCTCCTTCTCTCTCTCTCTCTCTCTCTCCTCTCTCTCTAGCTCTCTCTCTCTCTCTCTCTCCTCTCTCTCTTCTCTCTCTCTCTCTCTCTCTCTCTCTCTTTCTTCTCGTGTGTGTGTGGTGTGTGTGTGTGTGTGTGGTGTGTGTGTGTGTGTGTGTGTGTGTGTGTGTGTGTGTGGTGTGTGTGTGTGTGTGTGTGTGTGTGTGTGTGTGTGTGTGTGTGTGTGTGTGTGGTGTGTGTGTGTGTGTGTGTGTGTGTGTGTGTGTGTGTGTGTGTGTCCTTACTCGCGGTCACAAGTCACTAATAACAATAACAACACCAATACGGATGCCAACAGTCTGCGGTGTATGTGAGGGAGGTATATTTACGTGACACACAGCCTCACATTACCTCACTGATACGTGACTTCACTAGCCACTTACTCGTATCATCCTACACTCCCACCCAATAACTCCGGTAAACCACAACACTCGCGGTTACAATAACAGCTATGATTGTGAAGCATCGGGTGAATCTACATGTGTTATGGTCACTTTGTTTTGTGGATAGACTATAACATTGAGCATAGGAACAGAGACTACTATAATGTATCTACCTATCCATTCAACTATCTATCTGGTTGTTTAGCTATCGACATGCACTCATAAAAAATGTAATGATATAGCCTAATAAAGGTAAAGGTAAAGATGGGGGCATACGCAATGCTGCGCGTGGCCTCGGTGCTCATCTCCGTCGCATTAGCCTTTGAGCCTGTGGTGGGTGTTCCGTTACCCCGGGACACAGGGGTAATGCGACATCCGGGTTACCACAGTTACCATCCCTAGGTTTCCCCAGGTACCCATTTATCGACCCCGAAAGGAAGGATGAACAGCAGACTAACATATAATAAAGCTGCCTTTTATTTTGTAAGAGTAGCGACAAGATCCCACACAGGGACGCGACCACCATTTTATTTATGTATATACGAAAACAAAATCTAATCCTTGATGACACGAAGCCACATTGAAGTGAGCAGCAAAGACATTACACTTTACTCAACACATAGCCGACGGACAAAAATATAATTACTGTCGTTATGACTTTAGATTCAATTTCCGTCTCAACACTGGTCGAACAGGTCAGGTAAAAAAAAAACAGGTAAAAACACCGGTCAAAAACTTACTCTTCCACAAAATACACACCCAAAAATCATCACTTAGAAATATTGAAGCAAGTACACCGAATAAAAAAAAGGGTTAATGGTCCTGAGGTTCCTTGACCTGCACCAAAAAAAAAACGTATCATAAAAAAATTGCCCATGTATACACACACCAGACCATTCATTTCCTTAATAATGGTTCGCATCATTATTTATTACGCGAAAAAAATGTTCCTTATTATCTTCTATAGTCGCCGCCTAGCCTACCTTACGCAGCTGCCCTTCCATCCCTCCCTCCCGCGGCCTTCATCCACCTTAAACCGGTTCCCCTTACCTTTAATCAAGCTCCACCTTCCTTGACACAACCTCTTCCCTTCCTCCTCGCCACAACCTCTTCCCTTCCTCCTTGCCACAACCTCTTCCCTTCCTCCTCGCCACAACCTCTTCCCTTCCTCCTTGCCACAACCTCTTCCCTTCCTCCTCGCCACAACCTCTTCCCTTCCTCCTTGCCACAACCTCTTCCCTTCCTCCTTGCCACAACCTCTTCCCTTCCTCCTTGCCACAACCTCTTCCCTTCCTCCTCGCCACAACATCTTCCCTTCCTCCTCGCCACAACCTCTTCCCTTCCTCCTTGACACAACCTCTTCCCTTCCTCCTCGCCACAACCTCTTCCCTTCCTCCTTGACACAACCTCTTCCCTTCCTCCTCGCCACAACCTCTTCCCTTCCTCCTTGCCACAACCTCTTCCCTTCCTCCTTGCCACAACCTCTTCCCTTCCTCCTCGACACAACCTCTTCCCTTCATCCTTGCCATAACCTCTTCCCTTCCTCCTTGCCACAACCTCTTCCCTTCCTCCTCGACACAACCTCTTCCCTTCCTCCCTGACACAACCTCTTCCCTTCCTCCTTGACACAACCTCTTCCCTTCATCCCTGACACAACCTCTTCCCTTTCTCCTCGACACAACCTCTCCCCTTCCTCCTTGACACAACCTCTTCCCTTCATCCCTGACACAACCTCTCCCCTTCCTCCTTGACACAGCCTCTTCCCTTCCTCCTCGACAGAGCCTCTTCCCTTCCTCCTTGACACAACCTCCCCTTCCTCCTTGACACAACCTCTTCCCTTCCTCCTTGCCACAACCTCTCCCCTTCATCCTTGACACAAACCTCCCCTTCCTCCTTGCCACAACCTCTTCCCTTCATCCTTGCCACAACCTCTCCCCTTCCTCCTTGCCACAACCTCTTCCCTTCCTCCTGCCACAAACCTCTCCCTTCCTTCTTGAACACAACCTCTCCCCTTCCTCCTCGACACAACCTCTCCCTTCTCCGACACAACCTCTTCCCTTCCTCCTCGACACAACCTCTTCCCTTCCTCCTTGACACAACCTCTTCCATTCCTCCTTGACACAACCTCTTCACCTTCCTCCTGACACAACCTCTCCCTTCCTCCTTCGACACAACCTCTCCCCTTCCTCCTCGACACAACCTCTTCCCTTCATCCCTGACACAACCTCTTCCCTTCCTCCCTGACACAACCTCTCCCCTTCCTCCTCGACACAACCTCTTCCCTTCATCCCTGACACAGCCTCTTCCCTTCCTCCTCGACACAACCTCTCCCTTTCCTCCTTGACACAACCTCTTCCCTTCCTCCTCGACACAACCTCTTCATCATCATTGACACAGCCTCTTCCCTTCCTCCTCGACACTAACCTCTCCCCTTCCTCCTTCGACACAACCTCTTCCCTTCCTCCTTGACACAACCTCTTCCCTTCCTCCTGACACAACCTCTTCCCTTCCTCCTTGACACAACCTCTTCCTTCCTCCCGACACAACCTCTCCCTTCCATCCTGAACAACCTCTTCCCTTCATCCTCGACACAACCTCTTCCCTTCATCCCTGACACACCTCTTCCCTTCCTCCTCGACATAACCTCTTCCCCTTCCAATCCTCTTGACACAACCTCTTCCCTTCCTCCTTGACACAACCTCTCCCCTTCCTCCTTGACACAACCTCTCCCTTCCTCCTTCGACACAATCTCTTCCCTTCATCCCTGAACAACCCTCTTCCCTTCCTCCTTGACACAACTCTCCTTCTCTGCAACTCTTCCTTCCTCGACACAACCTCTCCTACTTGACACAACCTTCCCTTCCTTGACACAACCTCTCCCTTCATCCTTGACACAACCTCTTCCTTCCTCCTGACACAACCTCTTCCCTTCCTCCCTTGACACAACCTCTTCCCTTCCTCCTTGACACAACCTCTTCCCTTCATCCCTGGACACAACCTCTTCCCTTCCTCCTCGACACAACCTCTCCCCTTCCTCCCTTGACACAACCTCTCCCTCCTCCTTGCAAATCTCCCATCCCGACACAACCTCTTCCCTTCCTCCTTGACACAACTCTTCCTTCCTCCTTGACACAACCTCTTCCCTTCTCCTTGACACAACCTCTCCCTCCTCCTTGACACAACCTCTTCCCTTCCTCCTTGACACACCTCTCCCTTCTCCTCGACACACCTCTTCCCTTCCTCCTTGCACAACCTCTCCCCTTCCTCCTTGACACAACCTCTTCCCTTCCTCCTCGACACAACCTCTTCCCTTCATCCCTGACACAGACCTCTTCCCTTCCTCCTCGACACAACCTCTCCCCTTCCTCTTGAACAACCTCTTCCTTCCTCTCGACACAACCTCTTCCCTTCATCCCTGACACAACCTCTCCCTTCCTCCTTGACACAACCTCTTCCCTTCCTCCTCGACACAACCTCTTCCCTTCATCCCTGACACAGCCTCTTCCCTTCCTCCTCGACACAACCTCTCCCCTTCCTCCTTGACACAACCTCTTCCCTTCCTCCTTGACACAACCTCTTCCCTTCCTCCTTGACACAACCTCTTCCCTTCCTCCTTGACACAACCTCTCCCTTCCTCCTGACAACAACCTCTTCCCTTCATCCTGACACAGCCTCTTCCCTTCCTCCTTGACACAACCTCTCCCCTTCCTCCTTGACACAACCTCTTCCCTTCCTCCTCGACACAACCTCTTCCCTTCTCCTGACACAAGCCTCTTCCCTTCCTCTGACACAACCTCTCCCTTCCTCCTGACACAACCTCTTCCCTTCCTCCTTGACACAACCTCTTCCCTTCCTCCTTGACACAACCTCTTTCCCTTCCTCCCTTGACACAACCTCTTCCCTTCTCCTTGACACAACCTCTTCCCTTCCTCCTTGACACAACCTCTTCCCTTCCTCCTTGACACAACCTCTTCCCTTCCTCCTTGACACAACCTCTTCCCTTCCTCCTCGACACAACCTCTTCCATTCCTCCTTGACACAAGCCTCTTCCCTTCCTCCTTGACACAACTCTTCCTTCCTCTTGCCCAACTCTCCCTCCTCTGCACAACTCTTCCTCTTCCCGACACAACTCTCCCTTCCCTTGACACGGCCTCTTCCCTTCCTCCTTGACACAACCTCTTCCCTTCCTCCTTGACACAACCTCTTCCCTTCCTCCTTGACACAACCTCTTCCCTTCCTCCTTGACACAACCTCTTCCCTTCCTCCTTGACACAGCCTCTTCCCTTCCTCCTTGACACAACCTCTTCCCTTCCTCCTTGACACAACCTCTTCCTTCCTCCTTGACACACTCTTCCCTTCCTCCTCGACACAACCTCTTCCCTTCCTCCTGACACAACCTCTTCCTTCTCCTTGACACAACCTCTTCCCTTCCTCCTTGACACAACCTCTTCCTTTCCTCCTTGACACACACTCCCTTCTCTGAACAACCTCTTCCTCCTCCTTGACACAACCTCTTCCCTTCCTCCTTGACACAACCTCTTCCCTTCCTCCTTGACACAACCTCTTCCCTTCCTCCTTGACACAACCTCTTCCCTTCCTCCTTGACACAACCTCTTCCCTTCCTCCTTGACACAACCTCTTCCCTTCCTCCTTGACACAGCCTCTTCCCTTCTTCCTTGCCACAACCTCTTCCCTTCCTCCTTGCCACAACCTCTCCCCTTCCTCCTTGACACAACCTCTTCCCTTCCTCCTTGACACAACCTCTTCCTTCCTCCTTGACACAACCTCTTCCCTTCCTCCTTGACACAACCTCTTCCCTTCCCCTTGACACAACCTCTTCCCTTCCTCCTTGACACAACCTCTTCCCTTCCCCTGGACACAACCTCTTCCCTTCCTCCTTGACACACTCTTTCCCTTCCTCCTTGACACAACCTCTTCCTTCCTCCTTGACACAACCTCTTCTTTCTCCTGACAACTTCCTCCTTGACACAACCTCTTCCCTCCTGCC
>JACEEZ010024902.1:75000-90000 GCA_016584305.1 Chionoecetes opilio
TAGCTGTGCCTGGAGGTCGCCATTACAGGGTGCGCGCCGCCCCGCTGATTCCCAGGGCAGTGTGTCATTAATCATGATAACCACCGCTGCCAGGGTCGAGTCCTCATTACAGCGGCTGAAACACACCTACACGCCGCAAGGAGGAAGTAATTAACTCCACAGTGTAGACGCGTGTGTGTGTTTGTGTGTGTGCGTTATTCACCCATGGTCTTGTCCACGCGAGCCAGACTCGCGATCGCCATTTTCACCCTTCCAGTGCGAGCTTGGAGCTCATTATTACCGATCTTAAGGTAATGCTCGGACCTCACACACCACACACCCCCATCCCCTTGCTCAAGGGGGACAGTAACCGCCCGAATTTGTCAGTGAAAAATCTCCGGGAGCAGTGAGGATTTGAACCGGCTACCACAGAATGGCAGGCCAGCACGCTATGTGTGTGTGTGTGTATTCATCTAGTTGTATTTTACAGGGCCAGAGCAACGCTCGTATGGCCCCGTCGCCATATCAACATTTTTATCATTCATCCTTAGTGGTTAGTGTTGGCCCAAGCCACCACCCCGGGAGGGGGGTCACAAACCCCCGGCTGACACCCGGTACCCATTCACTGCTGGATGGACAGGGGCTCGGGTTTTAAGGAAACAGCCCATATGTTTCCGCTCCGCCCGGGGATCGAACCCGGGACTTCTCGGTTGTGAACCGAGCGTGCTAACCACTACGCTACGGAGTGTGTGTGTGTGGTGTGTGTGCGTGCGTGTGTGCACGAATTTTTGGCTCGAATAAAAAAAAAGACTTATTTTCATGGATGTCGCAGCACGCCAGTCAACACTAAACAAATCCAATACTTGAGGAAAAAAGGAAGAATAGAATGCCAAGAGCTGAACAATAGTTAAGTATGAGATGAAAGCAGGAAAGAAGGAAGCAGGCAGAAGCGGATGACGAGAGATAAGATAGGCACTTTGAGGAAGATGACACAAAGGGAAAATATTGAAGAAAAAAAAAATTAAGAAAAGAAGCAGAAAGAAAAGAAAAAGAATGGGAAATTTCCAAAAAAATAAAAATTTAAACACTAAAATATAACCAAAAAATATAGAGAAGACAAAAACAAACACAAGCTGCGTAGGGAACCCTTTTTGAAGTAATAAAAAAAAAAAACAAGCTGCGGTGTAAGAAATCACCATCAAGATAAATGCCCACTCTTCAAGGTGCTTCAAGGAACAAAAAAACATCGACTTAACTCCCTCTGATTTTCAAATACCTCATTTCTAACGCGATAAAAGAACCTTGACTTCCACTCACAAAGAAGAAGTGAGAGAGAACAGCGTAAATGCTACTATTAAAAAGTTTTCCCTGGGGTGCACATGAATAGAAAAAAAATTTTTGCCCCAAAAAAAAAATCGTAAAACCCAAAAGAGAGAAGACCCAAAAGGGGGAGGAGACTTTAGGTGGGGGGAGGAAAAGAGAGGGGAGATGGGGAGTGGAGAGAAGGTCCCGGAAAAGGAGAGGAGGGGATAAGGAGAGAGGGGGGGGGGGGGGGGGGGGGGGGGGGAGAGAGGGGAAGGAAAAAGGAGTTGAGAAGAGGGAGTTGAGAAAAGGGGGGGGGACTAGGGAGAAAAGGAGGAAAGGGGGGAGGAGAAAACTAGGGGAAAAAAGAGGGGGGAGGAGAAGAGGCCATTTGGGGGAGAGAGGGGGGGAGAGAGATGAAAGAGAGAGGGGAGAGAGGGGGAGGGGGGGGGGAGGGGGGGGGGGGGAAACCTGGTTGCCTTAAAAGAGGGGAGAGAAGAAAAGAGGGGGGAGAAGGAGGTGAGAAAAGAGAGGAGAGAATTAAGGGGAGATAAAAAGAGGAGAAGAGAGGTTTGAGGAAAAAATAAAGGGGAAAAATAGGGGAGAAAAAAAGGAGAGAATAGGGGAGAAAATAGGAGAAAAAAAGGGGGAGAGAGAGAAAGGGTGAGAGAGAGAGAGAGAGAGAAGAGAGAGAGAGGGGAGAGAGAGAGGGGGAGAGAGAATGGGGAGGCCCTTTTATAGGTTTAATTACCACCCAAAAAATTGGGGTAACACTGACGTTTTTCTTTCCCTATAGCCTTTCCCGGTTTTGGGGAGGTGAAGGGGCTGATTTTAAAGGGGAGCGAGGCGCTATAAAGGGGGGCCCAAAAACACTAGGGGGAAGCCCTTCCCGCCTTTCGTTTTTACTTTTTAATCTAATTTTGATTTTACTGCAGTTTATTTAAAAAACGGGCAGTTAACATAGGTTTTAAAACCCCAATTTTTTAGATCTCCAATTTTCATATTTCGCACCCCTTTCATTTAAACCCTCGGGAAAATTTAAAGATAACATAAGGGGGGGAGGGTGGGATTTGCAGCCCCAGTTAGGGTTTAGTTACTTTAACCCAAAGTCCAGGGCAGGTTAGTTTAACTAGTGAGGGTGGGTTTTGGGGCCAATTTGGGCAGATTAAAGTAAACCCAATTTTGGAAGTATTTTATTTACTACAACTCTCTCTCCTCTCTCCTCTCTCTTTTTTTTTTTTCTCTCTCGTCTTTTCTCTCTCTCTTTTCTTTTTTCCTTTTTTCCCCTTTTTCTCTTTTTCCCTTTTTCCCTTTTCCTTTTAATCTCTCTCTTCAAAACCTCTTATTTTTTTTCCCCCTTTTTTCCCTCCTTTTCCCTTTTCCCCTTTCCTTTTTCCCTCTTCTCCCCTCTGCTCCCACCAAAAACCCACAAAGGGAATTTTTGGAAAAAAAACCCTCCGTCCCCAATTTCACGCAATTAAAACCAAAAGATTGGGGTAAATTGGGAAAAAAAAAATAACGCTTTACCCAAACCCAAAACCCAAAGGCGGCTAACGGGGAAGGAAAACGGGAACAGGCAACCCCAAAAAAATTTTTTAAAAATTTTAATTTCCAAAACTTTCCTAAAAAAAATTTTGGAATTTGAAAAATAAACAGAAATTTTAAAAAACCCAGGGGATTCCGGGGGGAAAAGGGGGCAAGGAAAAATATCTGGGGTTGGGTTTTTCCACCCTGCCCTTTAAAAAACCCCGGCCCGGGGGCCCCCCCCCCCCCGCCCCCCCCCCCCCGCCCCCCCCCCCGCACGGGCTGCCTGCCTGTGGAGTTAAAAAGGGAAAGTACCGGCAGGGCCCCCAAAAACCTTCCCCCCCCCTTGTCGCTCCCCTGCCCAAGCCCCTGCACACTACCTCACGCAGCGGTTCCCGGGGAACGGGGAAAAACGATGCAGGGAAATTTCGGGGTCGCAAAACTGTTTCGAAAAAGAAAATGATGGGGATATATAGCCCCAACCCGACGGGCGGACAGGGGGCACGCCCGGGGCGAGGGCGGAGAGGGAAAACAGCCGCATTTGGGTAGTCCCGCAGCACTGTTCCCTCACACCCGCCAACACTACCCCCGCGGTAATACTTTGGGCAAAAACCTTGGGCGGGTTTTCTTTCTTTAATTTCATAACCAAACTGGAAATTTTTTACAACTCTATATTTGTACCGAATTGTTACTTTCACGCAGCAGTCATGGTTAGTGTGTGGTGGTAGACATGCCTCGTCGCCACACAACAGGCGCGGTTGTGGTGTCACGTCTGGACAGGTGCACAAACATCACGCAGGAAGCCCGGCACGATGCAGGTTTTCGCTACATTCAAGGCTACAACGCTTTTTAACTTACTCTAACAAAGACAGATCGTTCAAATAAACATGTATTAACTCATCAGGAGCCGGGAAAAGACAATAGAACACGGTGTTTTCCGGAACCCTGCCCCAGGCCACCACGGGCCGCGGCGGGACTAATAAGATGGGGTCATACTTTATAATAGATAGGCTGCTCTCTCACACGTAGCGGCAAAGCATTATCCAAGTACGCGAACTCTTTATCACATCACTGGTACAGTAACACACATTTGTATCCTGTTGATATGCGTGACACGTACTTACCAAGACGCAGATGAAGTTGTTTTACACGCTAAGATGGTAACCCACAAAACCGCACACGACTCCCGCTCCCCCTCCCTCCCTACCTCCCTCCTATGACCTCCCTCCTGTGCCCTCCCTCCTATGCTTCTCCCCCTCTCGTCTATTCCCTCCATCCCTCCCTATTATTATTCTCCCCCTTCCTTCTATTCCCTCCCTCCCTCCCTCCCAGGCTTCTCCCCTACCCGTCTATACCCTCCTTCCCTCCCCCACCTGAAACAATTACCTCCTCGATCTTTTCTCCCTCATCTTCACATAGTTGTCAGAATGTCATCCTTATTCCAACACCGATGACAGGCGACAGGGCGTGAGCACCTTAGTACATACAGAAAGATGCCCGGGTGTAATGAGTGGTTTAGGGGGTAATGGCCGCCACACAGTATGTCAGTATTTAGTGTACCGAGAATCCTGTTCGTAAGATTAGGTGAATTATTCTTCCTTCACGGCTGCCGTCCACACACACTGCCCACCACCACCTCATTGCACTTGGAAGCCAGGCTGGGTGCATGACGACTATAGACCACCTATACTCGCCGATGCTATGCTTAACCCCTTCACGCCTAGATCTTTCCTTTGCTATAAAAAAATGTATGTTGTCGAGCCATAAAATTACTAAAAGCAGCTTAATATACCAAATTAGTTAGTGGTCAAGGATACTAAACAGGTCATATCTATAAAATAATGCTTATATTCACTAAAAATCGTCTAATGGTAGTAAATTACAATGGAAATTACGTTTTGGGTCTCAAGGGGTTAATGTACTCTCTCTCTCTCTCTCTCTCTCTCTCTCTCTCTCTCTCTCTCTCTCTCTCTCTCTCTCTCTCTCTCTCTCTCTCTCTCTCTCTCTCTCTCTCTCTCTCTCTCTCTCTCTCTCTCTCTCTCTCTCTCTCAGCATGGTATTATGGCAAGAATGGCGGAGAAAATACACTTTCCATTTACTAAACAAAATATGAATCAATAGATACACATGAATTAGTCAGTAAATAAATACTTCATACAGAAATTACACACGATATATTAATCTAAAACTCGGACATAATCATTTGAGTCATCACGTATTCATAAGAACATAAGAACATAAGAAAGTAAAGAAGCTACAAGAGGCCGTGAGACCTACACGAGGTAGTTCCTGTTACCTAACTCTACCTATATCCACCTCTCTTCCCCATCCATGAATTTATCCAGACTCCTTTAAAGACCCCAATAGACTCCGCATTGACCACTGACGACTTAGTCCATTCCAATCATTCACCACCTTATTTGTGAACCAGTTTCTCCCAATTTCCTTTTTAAATCTACGCTTTTCCAGCTTGAATCTGTTACTTCTCGTTCTACCCTGCTTACTAACCTTATTCACTCGTGTCCTTCATGTATAATATAAAAATGTCCCTAAATCTGTAAGTAAGCGTGGCGTCTCACCTCGGTTGTCGTGTCAGTTCACAACAATAACTACAGGCGTTGCATTCCCATATCCCTTATCCTCAATAATCAATCAATCATTCCAGTTCATGAGGTGTGTAAGGTGTCTGTAATATATGTGTCCGTTGTAGCTACTCTTGTTATGTGGTAAACGACTACTATTTGTTCCCACCTTCTGCTGCATTTCAACATCATAAAAAACACCAATAAAAACACATCAAGTTCCCATACAATGTTATCTGTGTAGTATCTCTTCTTTTCATTCAATTTCCTTCTTAACACATTGGATTTTTTCTTCTCTCTGTGACGATAATAACCTTGGTTCGTTGCGTAACTATCACTGCAATAAACAATCAGTCAAGGTCCTGCCCTCCTTCCCTTCTGCCCTCCTTCCTACCACCTCTTACTGCTCTCACACCCACATACTCTCGCGTCTTTCTACCCTCGTACACAGTTCGTCTTCCACTTCTTTCGCCTTCATTCGTGTAAAAACGGCAATCAGTTAGGGTTTCCAGCAAATCTTAAATCTCCCCTCGGTGATACTTTCTTCACTTTACCTTTACACTTAATTATCGTCAGAAACTTGAATCAATTTTACTCTCAACCATCGTCATAAATACGCTTATGTACTACGATTTCCTCGAACGACTTATTGCTTCTTTATTTTTTATTTTTTGTTTCTTCGGTAAAATTTAATGCAGTTTTTTTTTTTTTTTTTTTTTTTTTTTTTTTTTTTTTTTTTTTTTTTTTTTTCGTCCTATGAGTTGATAAAGTGCAAATACCAGTTTTTTTGTTTTTTTTAGCTTGAGTTATATCTATTGCCTCGAGCATTATCTATAATTCCTGTTATTTTCACTTAGTCATTTCTTTTATATCATTAAATATCGTAGATTATAATTGCATTATCAATTTTCCTCAGTCTCGCATTTTCTGGCATTTTTTTTCATTTCGCCGCCATCTTCCTCTGTTACTTTCATATATTCGATCATGTCATCTTATAGTGCGATCCTCACGTCTTCCTCCACCCCCCCCAGCCCTTCCTGTACCTGCCTCCCGCCATGCACGCCCATCACGAAGAAGGGCGTCCTGCTCCTCCCAAGCCATCACCATCATCATCACCATCACCGAGAGGAGCATACAGTACCAACGCCATTAGGATTATTAGTTAGCTTATTCTACTGGCTTTGATACAGTACACAGGCTTTGATACAGTACATAGGCTTTGATACAGTACACAGGCTTTGATACAGTACACAGGCTTTGATACAGTACATAGGCTTTGATACAGTACATAGGCTTTGATACAGTACATAGGCTTTGATACATACTGGCTTTGATACAGTACATAGGCTTTGATACAGTACATAGGCTTTGATACAGTACATAGGCTTTGATACAGTACATAGGCTTTGATACAGTACATAGGCTTTGATACAGTACATAGAGTCATTCTCGGCTTTGATACAGTACATAGAGTCATTCTCGGCTTTGATACAGTACATAGAGTCATTCTCGGCTTTGATACAGTACATAGAGTCATCCTCGGCTTTGATACAGTACATAGAGTCATTCTCGGCTTTGATACAGTACATAGAGTCATTCTCGGCTTTGATACAGTACATAGTCATTCTCGGCTTTGATCCAGTACATAGTCATTCTCGGCTTTGATACAGTACATAGAGTCATTCTCGGCTTTGATACAGTACATAGGGTCATTCTCGGCTTTGATACAGTACATAGGGTTATTCTCGGCTTTGATACAGTACATAGAGTCATTCTCGGCTCAATCTCCACACACCTCAAGTAACCACACCCACACATTTTTTTTTTATTTTTTTTATTTTACATCACAAAGGACTGGCCAAGGTCACAACAAAAAGAAGTAACACAAACCCCACTTAGTTGCCAATCCCTATAAAGAAGACAGTAAGAGAATAAAACTAGGTGGGTGGGCCAATTTAGTTCGTTTGAACTGTATTTCTTGCTACTAAAAAATAATTGGAATGTGAACTTCATTTACTGGAACCCCAAAATTATCTTCAACTGCTTAAATATACCAGAAACGTCTCTTTCTCTCTCTCTCTCTCTCTCTCTCTCATCTCCCTCTCTCTCTCCCTCTCTCTCTCTCTCTCCTCTCTCTCCATCCCTCTCTCTCCCTTCCTCCTCTCTCACTTCTGCAGCCCAGGTATTATGGCAAGAATGGCGGAGAAAATACACTTTCCATTTACTAAACAAAATATGAATCAACTAGCCGCAAAGCCGCCCTCCGGGCGGACTTTTTGGCTAGCTCCTGCGGAGGGCTATTGGTGGGCCTTCGGCCCACCAAACTGGCACAAACAGACTCCAGATAGCCCCTTCTAACTTTCCTGAAATCATGGATGTAGAAATGTATGTATTCCCCCACCCATTCCACTCACCCATTACCCATCACCCCCCACCCATTCACTCACCCATTACCCATCACCCCCCACCCATTCACTCACCCATTACCCATCACCCCACCCATTCACTCACCATTACCCATCACCCCGCCCATTCACTCACCCATTACCCATCACCACACACCCATTCACTCACCCATTACCCATCACCCCCACCCATTCACTCACCCATTACCCATCACCACACACCCATTCACTCACCCATTCCCACACCACACCCATCACCACCTCACATCACCCCCCACCCATCACTCACATCACCCCCCACCCATTCACTCACCATCCACCCCACAACCCATTACCCATCACCCCACCCATTCACTCACCCATTACCCATCACCCTACATCAAGGCTTCCTCAATTCTCGCAACCCACTTTTGTTTTCACAATTTCGCTAATAGGCTGCTAAAAAAAAAGAAAAAAAAAAAAAAGTGATCGGATTCATCCATAAGTGGGCTTATGACCTTCCCCTGGTCAACCGATTCCAAAAATGTGCCAATGAGGTGTTTGCGCCACGGGGGCGGAACCTATACCACACACACACACACACACACACACACACACACACACACCACACACACAACACAACAAGACAGAACACTTTCGCTTATATTATTATAGATAAAGATATATGTATTCCCCCCACCCATTCACTCACCCATTACCATCACCCCCCACCCATTACCCATCACCCCCCACCCCATTCACTCACCCATTACCCATCACCACACACCCATTCACTCACCCATTACCCATCACCCCCACCTATTCCCTCACCCATCACCCATCACCCCCAACCCCTCACCCCCCACCCATTCACTCACCCATCACCCCACACCCATTACCCATCACCCCACACCCATTACCCATCACCCCACACCCATTACCCATCACCCCACCCATTCACTCACCCATTACCCATCACCCTACATCAAGGTTTCCTCAATTCTCGCAACCACTTTTTTTTCACAATTCTCGCTAATAGGCTGCTAAAAAAAAGAAAAAAAAAAGTGATCGGATCATCTCATAAGTGGGCTTTCACCCATCACCCCCCACCCATTCACTCACCCATCACCCACACCCATTACCCATCACCCACCCATTCACTCACCCATACCCTCACCCTACATCAAGGCTTCCTCAATTCTCGCAACCCACTTTTGTTTCACAATTCTCGCTAATAGGCTGCTAAAAAAAAAAAAAAAAAAAAAAGTGATCGGATCATCTCATAAATGGGCTTATGACCTTCCCCTGGTCAACCTCATTCTAAAAATGTGCCATATGAGGTGTTTGCGCCACGGGGGGCGGAACCTATACCACATACACACACAGACAGACAGACACACTTTCGCTTATATTATTATAGATAGGTACACATGAATTAGTCAGTAAATAAATACTTCATACAGAAATTACACACGATATATTAATCTAAAACTCGGACATAATCATTTGAGTCATCACGTATTCATAAGAACATAAGAACATAAGAAAGTAAAGAAGCTACAAGAGGCCGTGAGACCTACACGAGGTAGTTCCTGTTACCTAACTCTACCTATATCCACCTCTATTCCCCATCCATGAATTTATCCAGACTCCTTTTAAAGACCCCAATAGACTCCGCATTGACCACCTGACGACTTAGTCCATTCCAATCATTCACCACCTTATTTGTGAACCAGTTTCTCCCAATTTCCTTTTTAAATCTACGCTTTTCCAGCTTGAATCCGTTACTTCTCGTTCTACCCTGCTTACTAACCTTATTCACTCGTGTCCTTCATGTATAATATAAAAATGTCCCTAAATCTGTAAGTAAGCGTGGCGTCTCACCTCGGTTGTCGTGTCAGTTCACAACAATAACTACAGGCGTTGCATTCCCATATCCCTTATCCTCAATAATCAATCAATCATTCCAGTTCATGAGGTGTGTAAGGGTGTGTCTGTAATATATGTGTCCGTGTAGCTACTCTTGTTATGTGGTAAACGACTACTATTTGTTCCCCACCTTCTGCTGCATTTCAACATCATAAAAACACCAATAAAAACACATCAAGTTACCATACAATGTTATCTGTGTAGTATCTCCTCTTTTCATTCAATTTCCTTTCTTAAACATTGGATTTTTTCTTCTTCTGTGACGATAATAACCTTGGTCGTTGCGTAACCTTCACTGCAATAAACAATCAGTCAAGGTCCTGCCCTCCTTCTTCCCTGCCTGCCCTCCTTCCTACCACCTCTTACCTGCCTCTCCACCCACATACTCTCGCGTCTTTCTACCCTCGTACACAGTTCGTCTTCCACTTCTTTCGCCTTAATTCGTGTAAAAACGGCAATCAGTTAGGGTTTCCAGCAAATCTTAAATCTCCCCTCGGTGATACTTTCTTCACTTTACCTTTACACTTAATTATCGTCAGAAACTTGAATCAATTTTACTCTCAACCATCGTCATAAATACGCTTATGTACTACGATTTCCTCGAACGACTTATTGCTTCTTTATTTTTTATTTTTTGTTTCTTCGGTAAAATTTAATGCAGTTTTTTTTTTTTTTTTTTTTTTTTTTTTTTTTTTTTTTTTTTTTTTGTCGTCCCTATGAGTTGATAAAGTGGAAAATACCAGTTTTTTGTTTTTTTTAGCTTGAGTTATATCTATTGCCTCGAGCATTATCTATAATTCCTGTTATTTTCACTTAGTCATTTCTTTTATATCATTAAATATCGTAGATTATAATTGCATTATCAATTTTCCTGTCTCGCATTTTCTGGCATTTTATTTCATTTCGCCGCCATCTTTCTCTGTTACTTTCATATATTCGATCATGTCATCTTATAGTGCGATCCTCACGTCTTCCTCCCCCCCCCCCAGCCCTTCCTGTACCTGCCTCCCGCCATGCACGCCAATCACGAAGAAGGGCGTCCTGCTCCTCCCAAACCATCACCCTCATCATCACCATCACCGAGAGGAGCATACAGTACCAACGCCATTAGGATTATTAGTTAGCTTATTCTACTGGCTTTGATACAGTACCACAGCTGTTGATACAGTACATAGGCTTTGATACAGTACATAGGCTTTGATACAGTACACAGGCTTTGATACAGTACATAGGCTTTGATACAGTACATAGGCTTTGATACAGTACATAGGCTTTGATACAGTACATAGGCTTTGATACAGTACATAGGCTTTGATACAGTACATAGGCTTTGATACAGTACATAGGCTTTGATACAGTACATAGGCTTTGATACAGTACATAGAGTCATTCTCGGCTTTGATACAGTACATAGAGTCATTCTCGGCTTTGATACAGTACATAGAGTCATTCTCGGCTTTGATACAGTACATAGAGTCATTCTCGGCTTTGATACAGTACATAGAGTCATTCTCGGCTTTGATACAGTACATAGAGTCATTCTCGGCTTTGATACAGTACATAGAGTCATTCTCGGCTTTGATACAGTACATAGAGTCATTCTCGGCTTTGATACAGTACATAGAGTCATTCTCGGCTTTGATACTAGTACATAGAGTCATTCTCGGCTTTGATACAGTACATAGAGTCATTCTCGGCTTTGATACAGTACATAGAGTCATTCTCGGCTTTGATACAGTACATAGAGTCATTCTCGGCTTTCAACCGTACAAGTAACCACATCCCACATTTAATAAAGACAGTACACAAGAAGTACAACTCACTGTGCTCAATCCCAACAAAACTAAGTAAACAACCCACACATTTTTATTTTTTTTATTTTTTTACATCACAAAGGATGTGACCAAGGTCCCAACAAATAAGTAATATACAGAAACCCCACTTAGTTGCCTATCCTCTATAAAGAGACAGTACGAATTAAAAATAGGTGCTGGGCCATTTAGTTAGTTTTACATGACTCCCGACTGTATTTTTCTGCTCTATAAATAATCTGATTGAACTTCATTCTACTGACCTCTCCAATTTCTCTCTCACCTCTCTACTTACCATCTGTGTCTCTCTCTCTCTCTCTCTCTCCTCTCTCTCCTCTCTCTCTCTCTCTCTCTCTCCCCTCTCTCTCTCTCTCTCTCTCTCTCTCTCCTCTCTCTCTCTCTCTCCTCTCTCTCTCTCTCTCTCTCTCTCTCCTCTCTTCTCTCTCTCTCTCTTCTCTCTCTCTCTCTCTCTCTCTCCTCTCTCTCTCTCTCTCCTCTCTCTCTCTCTCTCTCTCTCTCTCTCTCTCTCTCTCTCTTCTCTCTCTCTCTCTCTCTCTCTCTCATGAATTTAGTGTAAGAAGTGGACGAGGCAACCTGAAACCTCATCAGTAATTCCAAACACGAGACGACTTTTGCGGACAGCGGCATGAACACCTCCCGTCGCCGCCTTCGAGCCCTCAAGAGTGCGGGTGAGAATGCTAGAAGGCGCCTGAGTGATGCCTGTGTGATGGATTACCCTGTCTTGCGGGGACTGGGAGGGAGAAAAAGAGGAGGAGGAAAAGGAGGAGGAGGAAGAGGAGGAGGAGTAGAGGAGGAAGAAGAGGAGGAGGAGGAGGAGGAGGAGGAGGATACACGACGAACCGTACACACCCAGCAAAACAAAAACTAAATATTTGTCAATGATAATCTGATCTCGTTTTCTTTTTATTTTCCAGGTCCGCTGCTCGTAAAGACACAGCTGTTCATGTTACTTTTTGCATGTGACTGCTAAAGAGAAAGTCTATCCCGGCCCTAGACATATAAAAAAAAATAATAAACACTCTATTAGATTTCTCCGTTGTACACCATGGCACAAGAAGCAAACTAATGTGCGCGCATCAAAGGTCATTCTTCATCCCATTGCATAAAACTATAGGACGTGTTTCGAGTTCATGGAAAACTATGATAAAATACTAATCTTTCTTAAGCTCGCACTTCCTAATGAGACAGTCGACAGAAGAGATTTGTGCAGCAAGGGAGTCACTAACAACATCCAGCGTGAAATTACGCCCGTCTTTTATACCTGTGACGCGGCATCCTTGATATAGAGAAGCGTGGAAACATGCGGAAGGAAGCACGGCAATGATGCTTCGTCACCTGTGTGCTGGAGACAGATGGGGGGCTTGCAGGAGAAAGAGAGAGAGAGAGAGAGAGAGAGAGAGAGAGAGAGAGAGAGAGAGAGAGAGAGAGAGAGAGAGAGAGAGAGAGAGAGAGAGAGAGAGAAAGAGACAGACAGACAGACAGAGAGAGAGACAGAGAGAGAGACAGAGAGAAAGAGAGAGACAGACAGAGAGAGACAGACAGATAGAGAGAGAGACAGACAGACAGAGAGAGAGAGAGACAGACAGACAGAGAGAGACAGACAGACAGACTGACCGAGAGACAGACAGACAGAGAGAGACAGACAGACAAACAGACAGAGACAGACAGACAGGGAGAGAGAGACATACAGACAGAGAGAGACAGACAGACAGAGAGAGACATACAGACAGAGAGACATACAAACAGAGAGACAGACAGACAGAGAGAAACAGACAGACAGAGAGAGAGACAGACAGACAGAGAGAGACAGACAGACAGAGAGACAGACAGACAGAGGGAAACAGACAGACAGAGACAGACAGACAGAGAGAGACAGACAGACAGAGAGACATACAAACAGAGAGACAGACAGACAGAGAGAGACAGACAGACAGAGAGAAACAAACAGACAGAGAGAAACAGACAGGCAGAGAGAGACAGACAGAGAGAGACAGACAGACAGGCAGTCAGAGAGAGAGAAAAAAAAACTGAATATTGACCAAAAAAAAAAAGAAGACGAAAGGATCACGTGCTAAGAAGGAATCCAATGAATCATTAAAAGAAATTGCAAGTCTTTGGGGAATAAATGAACGACGATGACCGCGACGAAACCCTCATGATGTATTGGTGGCAGCGGGAAAATGGAAAAGTCAAAGTACCATAAATTATCTCCTCTTAAGAGAAAGAAAAAAAACCGAACAGTCAAGACGCAATTTAACACGACTCTCACTTGCAAGACGAGAGGAGAGAGGAGAGAGAGAGAGAGAGAGGAGAGAAGAGAGAGAGAGAGAGGAGAGAGAGAGAGAGAGAGAGAGAGAGAGAAGAGAGAGAGAGAGAGAGAAATAGTGAGAGAGAGTGAGAGAGAGAGAGAGAGGTGAGAGAGAGAGAGAGAGAGAGAGAGAGAGAGAGAGAGAGAGAGAGAGAGTGAGAGAGAGAGAGAGAGAGAGAGTGAGAGAGAGAGAGAGAGAGGAGAGAAGAGAGGAGAGAGAGAGAGAGAGAGAGAGAGAGAGAGAGAGAGAGAGAGAAGAGAGAGAGAGAGTGAGAGAGAGAGAGAGATGGGGTTAAGAAAGAAAAAGATATTATAGAATGATAGGATAATCATTTTAACATATCGCATACCACAACCTAACCTGCAGATTCTCACACATTTCATTTACGAACCTCCTCCTCCTCCTCCTCCTCCTCTCCTCCTCCTCCTCCTCCTCCCTCCTCCTCCTCCTCCTCCTCCTCCTCTTCCATCCTCCTCCTCCTCCTCCTCCATCTTCCTGTTACAACTCCCACACCTTCCTTTCGCTCTTCAACACCAACCACAGGATGCATACAATTATTCCTCCACGTACTTTGAGCTCATTAATATACTGCGCCTCTCAGATAACCTCGCTGCATCGCCAATATCACACAACACTCCAAGCCAGCGATAATTCCATTGTTCCTCCTTCCCGGGCGATGTACATCCCTCACCTTCGCACTTGCAGACCAAGAAGATGTTGTTTTATTTATATCCCATGCGCCAGTTCCGCCTTGACCTTCGTGACAGGCCGTAGATAGCTGCAATGCAAGGAATGAACGAGTTAACATCAAGACAGAGTAACAATTCGAGTCGTACTCACAGACACTACAACAGACGCGAGGCTAGAAACAAATGTATAGACAATAACTAATGAATATATACCATGGAGATCTATGCCGCACGACAAGAGTATGAGGAAGAGAGGTATAATATAAGAAGAGAACAAATTGAGTACTACACTAAAGAGACAGACAGAGACTGAAACAGAGTAAGACAAAACTAACAAATATAAGAATCATATACCACAGACAAGAGTATAGAGAGAGTGTACATATATATGAGAGAGAACAAATCGAAACTACTGCACATAACAGCCAGAGACAGACTGGGAACAGACGTACAGACAAGAAATAACCAAA
>JACEEZ010024902.1:95000-115000 GCA_016584305.1 Chionoecetes opilio
ACTACTACTACTACTACTACTACTACTTCTACTTCTACTACTACTACTACTACTACTACTACTACTACTACTACTACTACTACTACTGCCTGCTGCTGCTGCTGCTGTTGCTACTACTACTACCATGCCCTTTTCACCAAGCAGAAGTTAAGTCGGGGATGTTAGCCAAGGAGCTTTGATCTGGAAATCCCGGCAGGACCTGAGGGTGGCAATTCTTCACTCTTGTAAGTTTGTGTGTGTGTGTGTGTGTGTGTGTGTGTGTGTGTGTGTGTGTGTGTGTGTGTGTGTGTGTGTGGGTGGTGTGTGTGGGTGGTGTGTGTGTGTGTGTGTGGGTGTGGGTGTGGGGTGTGTGTGTGTGTGTGTGTGTGTGTGTGTGTGTGTGTGTGTGTGTGGTGTGTGAGTGTGTGAGGTGTGTGTGGTGTGTGTGTGTGTGTGTGTGTGTGTGTGTGTGTGTGTGTGTGTGTGTGTGTGTGTGTGTGTGTGTGTGTGTGGATCCTTGTCATGAGAGAACATAAATGGTTTACTCCACATCACGCAAGGTGGTAAATAGGCGTAAGGTGTAAAAAAACCAGCTACTACTACTACAGCTACTATTACTACCACTACCACTATGCTACTACTTATACTGCTACTGCTGCTGCTACTGCAACTATATATCACAGTACATGATATATTTGCTTCAGTAACCTACGCCCTAAACATCATCACATCTAACACACACACACACACACACACACACACACTACACACACACACACACACACACACACACACACACACACACACACACACACACACACACACACACACACAGAGGCACCCTCACGACCGCGGGACAGACTAAAATCAACAAGACAAAACATAATTACTTCTCTTTCCTCATTTGGCTTTCCACCCCACGACTGACTCAAGTGCTTTCGGCCGAGTTATTTGCTATTTTTTTTATCCCGCAAGTAGCTGAATCCGATTACGAGGGATTCCAAGCATCCAGTGTCTCGTAACTCTCTTCTAAATATCACTGGGGCCGCTGCAGGGTGAGATGCCGGCGCACGCCATGGCGGGACTGCTGAACAGATCCATTCGGTACACCGCGGCACGGCATTATGACCTCTCTATGGTTATAAAAAAAACCAATTGCTGGTCATTCATGAGAAAAAATTATTTTTTCTTCATTAGATGACAATTCTCAATTCCTCCTTACGAGCCTATTTGTCTTACTTTTGAGGTTTGCTTAGAATTTCTTTATTCTTTCACTTTTCCACACGGATGACAAATAACTATTATCCTTTATTATAACTATACGCTCCCCCGGCTGGGTCCGCCCTGCGTGCTGGCGTGGCCGCGCCTCCGCCTCGCCATGCCGAGGCACCGCCTCAGCGCCCCGCAGCTGCACTGCACAGGACGAGAAGCTGCATGTCGAACTCGCTCAGTGTCTCATAAAACCGTCAAAGGAGGGACATCAATTCATATGCCGCCCAAAAATTATAATCGTATCTCTGTATCGCATCAGTTAAGGCAATGAAGAAACTGATTCGATATGTAATGACGTTTGTGCCAAGGTCTCTATAAGACCTTGGTTTGTACATTATTTTACAACTTTTACGAAAGAAACACACTTTGAGAATTATTTTTCTACTAGAAAGTCTTCAAAAGCTGAAACGCCTCACCCGATATTATGTTTCTTCTTTTCGGTCATGCAGCAACAGTCTTGGCCCAGGCACGTGCAGCGTCACCTGTTATACTTGTGCGGCTACCCAAACATCCATCCACGCGGCACCGAGCCACACAGCGGGTAGCCTCGGTGCCTCGGTAAGAGCCCCGTTGTAACTGGCGGCACGTGTGTGACTCAAAACACTGGGAATGTGTCTAAAAGGTAATACTTATGTTGTAAGATTATAACAGCAACAACATGCTCCTTAAATCCGGCGATATCTTATGGAGCTCAGTCTCACCACATGCTCAACACTTTGTGCTGCAGAACAGTTGAGACACCGTGGAAGTTGCATGTCATCAGTTTATTGACTCGTAGCTTAATACCTCCGTAAAAACAGAGTACCGTGAAAAAACTAATTTAAGTAAAATTGTGATTGTGATTGAATTGATTCAAATTGACAGTGTTAAGGAAATAAATGATAATCCAATGACTGCATGTGATTAGTTTTCCCTGATAACTAACTCCCAGCGGTGGTGAGGTCCTCCGGGCACTCCACCTGCCTCTCAACGTCCCTGCACCCCTGCACACCCAAAGACCCTCACCTGGAGCGGAAGTATACGCTGTTGAAGCAGGTGTAGGAGTAATAGAGGGTGGGGGGGGGGGGTGCTGATCCAGTACTGTAGGTGTTCATGACCTCAAATGAACTGACTTTCCTGTCACACTGAGCCCCGCGATCATTTCACACCAGTCACAACCGAGAGAAAGAGCATACCAGTACTTCATACCAGTCAGTATTAAGTTTGGCAAATCACCTTGCCTGAATGACAGTCTGAGAAGCCTGTCCGGCCTCGGCACTGCGTGATAGTAACGGGTCTGAGTCGCAGACAAGATCAGATGAAAGACCACCACAAGGCCGGAACACCGAGGTCTCGGCCACTGTCTCATATCTATACATCGTGCAGCAAAACGGATCTTAAATTTAAAAAAAAACGTTGTATACAGGGTAGTACGAAGTGGGTTCTATAATATAGAACTTACTTATTACTATATCTTTAAATTCTTTCAGCATAGTAATTATTGCATGTATGTATCATGATCATACATAATCTACATGATCATGATACATACATGGATTATGTGCATTACATACTATGTTGATATTTTTTAAAGATATACAAATATATGCTTGCTACTTTTATATAACATACATAATACTACAAACAAGCGGCGAACAAAATACCAGCGTACAAGAAGTGTTCCGGTTCCGCCATCTTTGTGAAACATGCACTCCACTGCAAGTACAAATCTGCTGGGCACATAAGACCAGCTAGCTTCAGTAATGCAGGAACAGCGGAGTGCCATTCATCCTTCAGACGAGGAGATAAAAAGTCACAAACACTCGACGCAGCGCAACGCTCTGTGGGGGCGGGAAGGAGGGAAGGAGGGGCATAATCAGCGGTTCATTGTGGAGAGATATACGCGGGCGGCGTGCTAGCCCCTGGCGCCCTCCCCGCCGACAAACACACTATCATTATTGAAAGAAATATACGTGTACTTACAAAAAACAATTTATGTTGAAGTGACCATTTTCCAAGCGTCATTCCTGAAGAAGCTCACCCGTCGACCAGCACGAATTACTTGTTTATCGTATAGACTCTCTAGCAGCGGCTTTCACCCCCGCTGGTGCTGCCAACCCGCACCACCGCGCCGCTGCCCACTCCACCAAGCTCCTCCGTGGTGACGTCACTTTCGCAACCCAACCCTCACCTCACCTCACCTTACATTCCACGCGTCTCTCACCTCGGCCTAAGCCCACCTGCATCATCCTTAATTGCAGATCCTGTTTAATCGAGGTCCTAGCCAGTAGCACAGCGGCCGATGCATAAAGAAGGGAGTGGCAGATTAAGTGATTATTTGCCTGGAGAGCACACCGGGCGGCCAGCCTCCCCGCGGGCCAGGTCAACCATTTATGCAGCTGACAATCACTAGCCGGCCGCCCGCCATCTCTGCTAACCCACAATGTAAACAGTTTTCCCGGGGAAGATTTATCACCGGCAGAGCAAGCAAATACCTGCCCTCCATCGTTAGTACAATGGCAAGCTGCACCTAAATGAGATAGTAATGATGAGGGGTGCGGCGGAGGGGGAGGAAGGGAGGAAAGAAGGGAGGTGAAGGAGGTGGTGTGAAGGAGGGGGAAATGAGGGTGGGAAGAGACGACGAAGCGATATCCGACGGGAAACAACGGCATGGCAGTGCGTAGTGGTAATAAAGATAGTAGTAGTAGTAAGTAGTAGTAGTAGTAGTAGTAGTAGTAGTAGTAGTAGTAGAATAATAAGAAGATGAAGAAGTATAGTAGTATATGGTAGTAGTGCTAATTATTGTTGTTATTGTTGTTGTTGTTGTTGTTATAGCAGTAGTATTAGTAGTTTTAATTTTTGCTAGCATTGTTGATATAGCATTAATAGTAACAGGAGTAGTAGAGGTGAAGTAGTAGTAGAAGTAGTAGTAGTAGTAGTAGTAGTAGTAGTAGTAGTAGTAGTAGTAGTAGTAGTAGTAGTAGTAGTAGTAGTAGTAGTAGTAGAAGCAGTAGTAGTGGTAGTAGTAGAAGTAGTAGTAGTAGAGTAGTAGTAGTAGTAGTAGTAGTAGTAGTAGTAGTAGTAGTAGTAGTAGTAGAAGCAATGGCAGAAACAGAAGCACCACCACCACCAGTATCACTACCAAAGCTGTTGATTGCATAAGTCTTTTCTTCGGCATAACTTTCTACAATCTAAATTACTTAATTCAATAGAGCAATTACAAAGGGGTCGGTGTGGTGCAGAGTAATTACCGAGATAAGGACGAGGGGGAGAGAGCCATCTGAACCCGTGGAGCAAAGAAAGTCACTTGTATAGAGAGTCCACATAGGTAATACATAACCATTTGGCCTCATTCATAGATAACTTTTGATAGATCTTTACTTTATAGCATGGCATCGACGGGTTTGTAGGTGTGTCTAACAGGTGTGTAAGTATGGAAAGGTAATTGATCCCAGAACCAGGTCAAAAGATAAAGAAAAAACCGAAGATGGAGTCAGCCTGTATATGATGAAACACTTTACTTCAATCCGATAGAGTCGCTAATAAGGAGAGGGTTTTTTTTTCTCTCTAAGACCGATAACAGTGGGTGTGTGTGTGTGTGCAACGGGTGGGTAGGCAGAGGTCGGTGGGAGGAGCCCCGGACCAGGTATGAACAAACAGCACACACTGTAACATGCAATAAAAGAACTGTAGCCTATACCTGAAATGTACATCACACACCTGAGACTTATCAACGGGATTTCATGTTCATGGCAATCTAATGACGAGACAAGAATATAAACTTCCTTTATTAAATAAGGAAACAGGTATGACTATCTATATATCATAGGTATTATCATAGGTACATTATCATAGAGGTCAATTATCCTAAGATCGGTCGGTGAAAGGCGCTGAAATGGGGGATCGACCAAAGGACAGACTCACAATCAGATATTAGCCAACACTTCCTTTCCACTCGGCCACACAATCTGAGGGTTATAATGAGCATGAAGTCTTAAACATCTGGAATTACTGTCTTGTATTTTCTCTTCCTCGACCTTTTACCAGACCGGCATTAGCGAGCCTTTTACTTACTGCTTTTCCCCGCCTTCACCCCTTGCTTTTTTTCTTTCTTCGAGGCACATAAAAGTAAGATATTAACCATCTGGCCTAAGTAATATTGTAGAGAACGAACACCGGTTTAAAGTCCAGTGTCTGACCCGCCCACCCTCTCCCCGGCACACGTCAGCCTTCCCTCACTCACTGTCCACAGGGGAAGAATAAATGTATCCACAAAACAAATACAGTGCCATAAACTATGATCATAAGTAACTCGTTCAGGTTAATACTCGCGCCGGGAGCCTAGCGGAGGTGTCGGCCACAGGTGGTGCGAGGCAGGGTCAGGGAGGAAGATCTGTACTGTGCATCAGCCCGGGATATGCATGATATTATATATATATATATATATTATATATATATATAGGTAAATAGATATAGATAGATAGATAGATAGTCTCAAAGGCTATAATGAGCCTTGAAACCGGGATATCAGAGTGTCACGCCGAGACGTTAACCGGTGACACATGTGAGAATTATATTTTCACGTACAGTATGTGTGTGTGTGTGTGTGTGTGTGTGTGTGTGTGTGTGTTGTGTGTGTATGTGTGTGTGTGTGTGTGTGTGTGTGTGTGTGTGTGTGTGTGTGTGTGTATGTGTGTGTGTCTGTGTGTGTGTGTGTGTGTGTGCGTGTGTGTGTGTGTTGTGTGTGTCTGTGTGTGTCTGTGTGTGTGTGTGTGTGTGTGTGTGTGTGTGTGTGTGTGTGTGTGTGTGTGTGTGTGTGTGTGTGTGTGTGTGTGCGTGTGTGTGATTCACCCACGGCCTGGTCACTTGCGTGGCTGGTCACCAGCTTCCGGAAAAAGCACTCATAAAGACCCATTTTCGCGTAAAGTTGAGAATTCGCACACCACACACACCTCATCTCCTTGCCCAAGGGGAACAGGATCTGTCCGCTGTCCATGTAATGATCTCAAACCGTAAGCGGGACTCGAACTAGCGCGTATTTACCAACTAACACATAATTAATCACTCCACCACAAGAACAGTAGATGGTGGGCAGTAGTAGTAGTAGTGCTGTGTGTGGGGACGAGAGATGAAACAGTACGTGGAATGAGAGAGAGAGAGAGAGAGAGAGAGAGAGAGAGAGAGAGAGAGAGAGAGAGAGAGAGAGAGAGAGAGAGAGAGAGAGAGAGAGAGAGAGAGAGAGAGAGAGAGAGAGAGAGAGAGAGAGAGAGAGAGAGAGAAAAGAGAGAATGTGTTGTAGTTCCTCACTGAGCTACCATTTTCTATCTATTGGTATCTGATAGAAAACGAATGTAACGTAGACTATATTATACTACTTTTCAATATATATTGTCGTTTATTGGCTTGTCATGATTTATATATGGGTAGATTTGATGCTCGTCCATGTCCAAATACAACAGTATGGGAAAGACAATTGTGAAGAGGAAAATTGGCTCAAGGAATCACGAAACAGCCTGAAAGTGCTGCTGCAGAAGCATTGAGAAGGAAGGACCCTGGGTGTTGCTCTCCCTCCAATCGTATTCCCTCGAACTTTTGTTCTTTCATGTTCACAATAGTACCCCGACATTTCAAGCCTTGCAAAGTGTAGGGTATTATTCCAGATGAACACCGAATTCACTTTGGTGGACGAAACCATTTTTTTCTGGTGAGTTTTGATGTGTTTTGAATTAATCTGCTAACCGTTTCTGTCGCTATTTTTTTTTTTTTTTTTTTTTTTAAGTTAGGTAAAGGTTGTTTTTTTTTTTTTTTTTAGTTAGGTAAGGGTTAGGTATAGGTTAGGTAAGGGTTAGGTATAGGTTAGGTAAGGGTTAGGTATAGGTTAGGTAAGGGTTAGGTATAGGTTAGGTAAGGGTTAGGTTAGGTAAAGGTTAGGTCAGGTAAAGGTTAGATTAGGTATAAGCAGAGCTGGGCAGTATTTAAATACATTTGTATTTAAATACGTATTTAAATACATTTGTGTATTTAGAAATGTATTTATAAATACATTGGTTGTCATGTATTTAAATACAGCATTTAAATACTTTTATGAGTATTTAAATACGTTGTAATTAAATACATATATTATCAAAATTTAAATACATTTTTATCAGTTAATTTGGTCATAAACCCGCCCAACTATCTGGCAACCCTGATGTTACAGTAAACCAGTGTTTCCGCTTGCAAGGAAATTTCCTTATTTTAAGAAAATTTAGGCCTGAGAAGGAAATTTCTAAGGAAACCCAAATCTAAGGAAATCCATTTTTTTCGGACATGTGTGTATTTAAAAGTTATTTAGAAATGTATTTAAATACAATTGATGTATATCGTATTTAGTATTTAAATACATTCGTAAAATGTATTTAGTATTTAGTATTTAAATACATTTCTCCCATGTATTTAGTATTTAGTATTCAAATACATTCAATATATTTAGTGCCCAGCTCTGGGTATAGGTTAGGTTAGGTTCAATCTTTTTTCTTTTTTTTGTCATTTTTGCAACAAAAAAAAAAAAACAATTTGCAACAGAAACGGTTAGCAGCTTCATTCAAAACGCATCAAAACTCACCAGAAAAAAATAGTTTCGTCCACCAAAGGAAGTTCGGTGTTCATCTGGAAATTGCATTCGTGTTCTTCTTCCAGGCCTTCCTCAATGTTGAGTGACGGGGATCTGCACTGTCTCAGTGGTTAATATACCACCAGGCTGTGTCATAATAGTTTTATTTATTTTTTCGTACCAACCATTTTATGTCTGTCATTCTGCACTGATTCTTTACTTAGTCCTTCACACCGCAAAACAGTAACAGGGTCGTGAATTGCTCAGTAAGTAATGTTCTTTGAGGGTACTAACTAAGGTGTGGGTCACGTGACAGCCCCGTGTGTACGAGGGTCAGCCGCCTTGACCCGCAGCCTCAAGGACAATCAAACAAGATCAGTAAATATATTAAAACTCTTAAAATCACTGCACATCGCGGGGGACAACAGTGTCGATCTTATTCTTAAAAGTTAGTGAAATTGGTTATGGGTGTGGATAGTGGGTGAGCCTGGCTGCTCGGTAATCCGATCACTCCCGGCTGTACCCACCGAGCCTACGCCTGGAAGCGTTCGTGTCTTAAGAATAAACCCTTTCATGACAGATTTGCCGCCTACCCCGGACCTGCCAACATGCAGGACACCCCAGCCCCCATGCCAACGCCCGCCTGCACCTCTCACTGAAGTGGTAGGTAGAGCTTGGGGGAAAAACTACTCCGCAAGTAAGTAGTTTTTATAACTGATGGTTTGTACTTCCAAACTGAATCTTAAACTAATTAATTATGACTAATTAATTGTTTATATTATAGCATCACTACTATAGTTACCTTGCTACCTTCAGCACTAACTAATGGAGCCAGTGAAAGGGTATTTGTGTTCAGCTGGACCATGACCTTAGGGCATCGTTAACGAGTCCTTCCGATGATGTAGGAATCCCCGGCGTAGCGGGTCCTGCGGGACGTGTCGGTGATAGTGGGCAGACCAGCGTAGGCGAATCCTGCCGGGAAGTCGTAGTTTAAGTCGCGATCAAAGTATCGGTAAGGGGAGGTGTAGCCGTGCGTCAGGTGGTTACGGATGGCCAGGTGCTGAGTCGGGTGCCGCGTCAGCCCCTGGTAATTGTGCGACGTGTAGGAGCCGCCGTACACTTTCTGCTGCAGCGCCTCCAGTTCCCTCTTTAAGGCTTCCAGTTTTTCCTGTTGTTTACGATACTCAGCATTCTGTTGCTGCACCAGTTGTTGCTCCTTTAACCGATGCTGGTGCTGATACTGATGGTGCTGCGAGGAGAGCGCCGGGGAGCCGAGAGGTGGTGGAATATCAAACGCGGCTGTGCCCTCCACGGCGCCGGTGAAGGCTGGCAAACCCGAGAGATGGGAGACCGGTGTGTCGGGGCTGACAGGCAGGTCATTCCCTAACACACGGAAACCCTTGCTGTCTGCCACGTAGGAGCGCACCACCTGTCGCCACGTCAGGAGGGGTTGTTTAGATGTCATTCAAAGACATAAAGGTATTGCAAGACACCAAAGAAGCGACAGCAATTTTGAATAATATTTGGGTAGGTAGCTTCCTAATATCAAGAAGCCACCACAGCTCATCCAGCTGAAAGTGCAGCTTCCTCTTTGGTCTCATCAAAATGTGTTCCTCACAGTGATTTACCAGTTATATTGCGATAGTAATTTTACGTAATTGTGTCAAACTCATTAGTTCCCCTATACATGATCCAAGCATATTTCTAGTACTTCATTTCATCTTCAAGGTGTGTGTGTGTTGTGGGGGGGGGGGGGTGACTGTGTGTGTGTGTGTGACTGTGTGTGTGTGTGTGTAACTGTGTGTGTGTGTGTGACACTGTGTGTGTATGTGTGTGTATTTCCTATTTTCACCCATCTTACTACAAACAACATAGTATATATATATATACATAGCTATTTACAATGTATGATTTACAATACATACCAGGCGGCCTCCTGTCGGTAGGTGTCCTAGGTTGGGACGTACCTGTTTTCCGTTGGGGTCGAAGTAGCGGTAGGAGCCAACGACGGAGCCGTCAGGCTGCCGCACCTCCACCTTGGCTATGCCGTCACCAGTGTTGTAGCCGTAGTTGTAGCGACCGCTCTTCGTATTCACAAAGTACGACCCACGATCCTCAGGCGCCATGGCGTACAGCACTTGGCCTCTGTCCGCCCTGCTCGCCGAGTGCCCTGCCGTCCACTGCGCCGCAGCACAGCAGAGGAACAGCAGCAGTGCCTGAAAAAAAATCATGTTATTATTTTCCGTGGTTGGAACAAATATAGTGTTTGCATTCGAAGATTAAAAGGCTACAACACCAACGATAATGCACGTATGAAACATTTTGCGATTTTTACCCAGTTTGTCAGATTGCAGCGCTGAAATCTAATAGCCTTTACTTACACAAAGGACCAAAAAAGAGAAAGGAGTGATGATATGAGAGTACCAGAACTGAGGTTTCAATTTATACATATAACCACAAAACCTTTATATGTGTAAAGACAAAATGCGATGTGGCATAGATACGGACATAGAGACAACTTACTATTCATCGTCACTATATTATCAAAGCCTGCAGCATGATATAATTCATATAAGGATCACGGAGGCCAGGTGTAGGCTGCGTGGTGTGGCCTGACGTTTACTACTTTGTGGGATGAGCTTTAAATGGCCATGACCTTGAGACTGACCTACCATAAAGTTCAAACCCCTGCACGCCCCCCCCCCCCCCCCCCCCCCCCCCCCAGCACACTTGCAGAAAAAGTCCAAAGACCGTGGAACTGACAAAATTTCGAGCAAGCATTCCAACATGTTTTAGACTTATTTATCGCAGAGAAAGAGAGGGGAGAGAGAGGGGAGAGAGAGAGAGAGAGAGAGAGAGAGAGAGAGAGAGAGAGAGAGAGAGAGAGAGAGAGAGAGAGAGAGAGAGAGAGAGAGAGAGAGAGAGAAAGAGGGGGGGAGAAAGATATGAATGATGTATTGTCGCATATTTTAGTCATTCATCATACAACACAACGCAGATAAAATATACTTTCGCCATCAATCAACAGAATTTACTTAGCCAAATAATTTCAAACAAAGAGACGGACAAAACAAGATAAATATGGCGATGTAGCTGATCTCTTTTCCTTCTTTTTTATAATACCATAATGGTACAGTTGGCACACCCAGAGAGGACCTCGCCTCGCGCCCTCCCGCCCTCACGCCGCCTTGCCCTGTATGTCCAGGTTCTTTAAGGAGGGTGTTCCCATTCCCTCCAACCTCCTACGGGCACTGTAAATAGGATGAGGAGTGCGTGGGTATGGGCGCGGGCGGGGTCTGCCGAGGCTCAAGGTTGTGTGCGTGGTGTTCCTGGTCCCGCCGCCCACACGCTGCTTCGAGGCCTCGGCTGCCGCTGCCACCACCGCCTTGCTTGAGCTGCAGGAAGATATCAGGTCCGGCAGGTGTTGCTCAGGATGATTGGATGATTAGCCTCTTCGAATATAAAACGGAGTTGTGACCCTGACAATGGTAAAGTTGTCGACCCCCGTGAGAACTGGACCACTACGTCCCTTCGCCTCCCTTATTTAGTCATGGGCTGCAACGCCAGCTGGTGCGAGGTGTTCCTTCACCCCAACGGCCACCTGCGACCCTCTGCCTCAGGGAGAGAATTGGTTATTTTTCCCTTCTGGAAGCAGATACTCGCCTCACATCGGACGCATATCACCATCCTTCCGTGATGAAGTAATGTTTATTTCTATCTCATTCACTGAAATATTGAGAGCGCAATACTGCCATGGTCACTACGTCACGAAGCGCACCATCTATCGGCCACAGCCCATCTCTTACCTAGCCACGACGACAGGCAACGCCCTAAACAAGTTTTTCGTTGTTCCATCAGGTCACTGTCAAGGGCAATCCCTATTTGTTTATTGCTCAGAAACCTTCTTCGCCTCGGAATTATTTCATACCAACATTACGTTTAGCATTATTTGCATTATTTGCTATTGCCTTTTTATAGGTTTGCTGAAAAAAATTACGTTGTATATGCTAAAGCTTTACAAAGGCATTAGCTGAAAGAAAACTGATACTTGAAAAGTCATTGAATTTTACTCGTTTATCAAACAAACACAAACCAATACAAATAACTAATTCGGAGGTTGTATACGCGCACAGCTTTGTTCGCACTCTTGTCCAGACAGACTTTTGACCAATGAAAACTTAACTTTGTAACTCCCAAGCTTACATTCATCATGCAATATCAAACAAAGGAAGAAAGGATCGTACTCGTTTTTGCAATATACTGATCGACGAATAAAATTATAATCTCACCGTTTTACAATGTTGATCCTTCGGTAAACAAATTATTATCAACAGGTGAACATGGTCATGGTCACAGGAACACGAGTCAGCGGCCAGCCAAGAGCACCCAGGCGTAGGAAATGTAAACAAACACTGACACGTGCGACGCAGAAAGAACAGTCACATCACGAAGCTTGCGAGATGAAGAGCACGAATGACGAGATCGAGGCGGGAACTGGAATGCCATCAGATGAAGGATGACGTTGTAAGACACGAGTAACGACAGGCTAAGGAAGGAAGTGAAGGAGCGAGAGTGAGAGAATAAAGCAAAGGTAATGATAGGAGTAAGTGGAAGCAGATAAGCGAGATAAAGACAGAGGAGATGCTATTTAGTGAGACTAGTGCATGGAAATAAGGATGAAAATTAGGAGAATGAGACAGAGAGAGGGAAGCAAAGGAGAGTTAGAGAGACATAAGAGAGGGAGGGAAGGAAACAAAGGCACTAATAAAGGTGAGGGAAGGAGATAAGCGTGAGATAAAGGAAGAGAAGATGAAAATTAGTGAGAGACTAGTGGAAATAAGGAGAATGAGACAGAGGGAAGTAAAGGAGAGGGAAAGAGAAGAGAATTAATCAGGTGTGTAAGGGAGGGAATGAGGCAGGCAGGTAAACAGACCCTATACTCACGCGGGTGTTCATGTTGGCCTGGCAAGGAGCGGTCTGGGGGAGTGGAGGCCCGCGCACCACCTTATACTGTGCTGCCCACGCCCGCGAAGCCCCTGCCCGGCCTGCTACTGCGTGTGATCCCCGGCAGGGCGTCTGTGAGAGGGAGGAGGTGGTGCTACGACAGGTGTTTACCGTTACTTTGATGGTTGTTGTGTTTGTGCTACTTGTTGACTGGTAATGGTAATGTTGATAGGACGAATGGTGATGGTAAATGTATTGATGGGAGGAGGGAGGAGGAGGAGGAGGAGGAGGAGGAGGAGGAGGAGGAGGAGGAGGACAACAACAACAACAAGCACAAGAACAAGAACCAGAACAAGAAGAACAAGAGTCAGAGTAGCAAGAGACATTAACAACAACAATAACAACAAAAACAAAACAAAAACAACAAAAGCAAGAGGCGGAAGAACAATTATCCTTGTTGTTTTGAAATATATGCCATACATGACGATCCACCCCTCATATCTCTCTCTCTCTCTCTCTCTCTCTCTCTCTCTCTCTCTCTCTCTCTCTCTCTCTCTCTCTCTCTCTCTCTCTCTCTCTCTCTCTCTCTCTTGTTCTCTATGTATCTATCATTATATTTGTTAATTTCCTTATCTTTTACAATTTCTTATTTCGTTAATATATTAATTGATTATATTTATCTATTTATTTCATATTATTTATCTATTTTTATATTTTAGTTTCCAGGCACACACGACCTTGCGCTGCCTCACTGCGCAGGAATCTCGGGCGCGGCGCAGCTATAGCCTTGTAAAAATAATTCTTCGCGCACACGTGTTGACCGCTCACAAGGGCCCTTTCGGTGATCCTGCGGTACCTGGAACTGTCGCCGATAGGAACACTCGCCGACGTCGACGAGTGTTCCTATTTTTCACGTCGGCGAGTGTTCCCATTACCCGTGTTTCTGCATTCAGGGATTAAATACCAACAATTGCCTAAATAGTTAGGCTAGGTTATGTGGTTAGGTTAGGTTAGATTCCTTTTTATATATTACAAGTTGAATTGTCGCCGAAAATTTACACGTCGGCGAGTGTTCCAATGTCGGCGGGAGTTCTGGGTTGGTGTTTCGGCGAGAATTCCTCTCGGCGACAGTTCCATAAACCGATCCTGCACATCAAGATCCACTGACCATCTATTACTACGTTAACATTCAGTTGATCTAGCTGCACACGAGCCTCCTGCCGGGGCCTCAGACTTACACACATTTTCTTAAGGGTTTATGGAACTGTCGCCGATGGGAATTCTCGCCGAAACTCCAACCTAGAACTCTCGCCGACGTGGAAATGTTAACCTAACCTGGACATTGGCACCTAACTTAACCTAACTGATCAAGCTAACGATAGTATTTCATCCCTGAATGCACAAACACGGGTAACACTTGATTAAATGTATACATTGGGTCCTGTAATATCAAGAATTGGAACACTCGACGACGGCGGCGAGAATTCCTATCGGCGACAGTTCCAGGTACCTCCTTAAGTATCGCCTCAATTTTTATCAAGGTCCGTGAATAACTCAAGTGTTGTTTTCTTTTATAAAATGTATCTAACTAGGTTTTTGTACATCCATTTTGTATATTCGATTTTCCGTCATAATCTGTGAGATTGAACAATTTTAATACTATCATTAGGAAAGGTGTTGATGGCAGGCCTATTTACTTAATGTGTATATTCTGCCTAGCCTATTGAGGTTTATATACTGGAAAATCGTTGATGGTATGTTTATTTAGTTATTGTATATTTTGTGTAGCTTATTGAGGTTTATATACTAGATAATCCCTCAGTTAATCATCTTTGTTTGCATCACACACTTGCCTTCCCACACTGCCCCCTCCGTCACTTGGTCGACTAAAGAACTTTGATGGAATTGTTTAACCCCTTCACGCCCAGATCTTTCCTTTGCTATATAAAATTGTGTTTTCGAGCCATAAAATTACGAAAAGTCACTTAATATACCAAATTAGTTAGTGGACAAAGATACTAAACAGGTCATATCTATTAAATATTGCTTATATTCACTAAAAATCGTCTAATGGTAGCCAAATTACAATGAAAATTACGTTCTGTGCCTCAAGGGGTTAATGGACCAAGCTCCGTCAGGGATTCGAACGCGGCGGAGTGACAGCGTGTACTCCACCCACTCTGCCAGCCACCAAAAGAGGCGAAGGTCAAGTGCCTTACACGTCACCACATCTACATATTTTTTTCTCATAACAATATGCATATCATCAGTATACACCAAAATGTCAGCCTTAAAATGAAAAAAATAAAGTTCAAGTCCGGTTTATACACTCTGCAGAGACACTTTTCATGGGAGATTTTATAGATATGAAAAAAAATTGTTACAGGAGTGATTTTTCCTATTCCCAGTGCTCCTTCCTGTTTATGGGTACCAAGTATTGTAATTAAATCAGGCCAGCAGGACAATACTACCTCGGATGTCATGACGCAATCCACCAGCCACCGCGATACACACTACCACTCTCTCCCACTCCCTCACATCCCACGACCGTGTTCCTCCCTCGCCACACATTACGTAAGTGTCTTAAAAGTCTAATCGCATTAAAACGTTTTCAAAGTTCATTGCCTCGTATGGCCACTTTGATGTAATTGTGGACCTACAGACACTTTACTGGAGGGGTCCGTTTACCTGTTTCCTCACTAACGACCCGAAATTGTTCTGAGGTTGTTCAGGTAAATGTTGTTTCCATACGAAAGTTTGTAACCGCAAGTTACCATGACCATTGAGAAAAAAAAAAAATTCTCGACCATGAGAGAAAAGTGTGTGTGTGTGTGTAGGGGGGGTGGGGGGGTATTCATTCACCCATGGTCTTGTCCACGCGAGCCGGACTCGGAATCGCCAGTTTCACCAGTGTGTGTGTGTGTGTGTGTGTGTGTGTGTGTGTGTGTGTGTTATTCATTCACCCATGGTCTTGTCCACGCGAGCCGGACTCGGAATCGCCAGTTTCACCAGTGTGTGTGTGTGTATTCATCTAGTTGTATTTTACAGGGCCAGAGCAACGCTCGTATGGCCCCGTCTCCATATCAACATTTACTTTTCTCATTCATCTTTTAGTGTTGGCCGAAGCCACCACCCCGTGAGGTGGGTTACAAACCCCCGGCTAACACCCGGTACCCATTCACTGCTGGGTGGACAGGGGCTCGGGTTTTAAGAAGACCGCCCGTCTGTCTTCGCTCCGCCCGGGGATCGAACCCGGGACTTCTCGGTTGTGAGCCGAGCGTGCTAACCCTTACACTACGGAGTTCCCTGTGTGTGTGTGTGTGTGTGTGGTGTGTGTGTGTGTGTGTGTGTGTGTGTGTGTGTGTGTGTCTGCCTTTGCAAATATTTGCATTTCCTTTTAAACATATGCCCAATTTCATACAACAATATGGCCACGCAAATAGTGCAATCGCCTACGGCTATTATGCTTCTCTATTCATGCAATTTCCTCGACATGTATCAACCTTTCTTTCGTTATCGCCATCATTTTGAATTAGTTGAATTTTCAGCATATCTTTCCTTTCTTTTCTTTTTCTTATAAACACTGCATCATCTTGGACAAGTTCATGTCCCTGTACCAGGACGCGATTCACTTTACCTGTTGGCCTCGCCCCGCCCCGCCCCGCCCCGCCCCGCCCTGCCCCGCCCCGCCCTGCCCAAGACGGCGCCTTGCTGCTATACTACACTCTCTTCCCCGTCACACCGCCTCACCCCTGCACTATATTATACACTGGATGAAAGAAAACGCAAACTTTGCTTATATTTCAGTGCCATCCAGACAGATTTTTCCTAGTATTTTATTTTTATTAATTGGTTTTATTTTGTTTACGTTGGAGCCTATATACCGCCTTTAGGCTATTCTTCTTTTTCCTTGAGGGCTCAGGTGGTTGGGCCTGCACACTCTGGAAGGCTCTGATGCCCTCGCCCGTAGTGGCGCAGGCTGAATTTTTATAGGGACACCTGTAATGGTTTTCTGTGATGGTTTGACCTGAGGCTCGTGCTGCCCCCTGGTGCCCTCCGCCGCACGTGTAGTCGCAGTCGAAAAGTGAGGTTCATGCAGCATGTGGGTATCTTCGGCCACTCGACGATGGAAGGAACAGTTCCTACTGAGTAGACTTGAACTCGGGACCTTGTGCTCACAACTACCAGGCTCTTATCCACCGCGTTAAAGATGGTTGAAAGAGTTTTCCCCGGCAGGATTCGAACTCAGGACATCGAGCTCACCACTCCAAGATGCTAACCACTCGGCCTCCGTCTCCCTAAAGATTGCATGTTATCTTATCGGAGATTCTCTTTCTAGGGGAGGGTGAAGCTGATTCCCACCACCATCATGGTATAAATGAAGGGGAAATGGGGATCACCCTAAACACAGGAACATATGTTTGATGATGATGACGCAAACTTCTATCTTCTATCTTCTATATTAATAAAAGCGAAAGTGTGTCTGTCTGTGTGTGTGTGTGTGTGTGTGTGTGTGTGTGTGTGTGTGTGTGGTATAGGTTCCGCCCCCCGTGGCGCAAACACCTCATATGGCACATTTTTGGAATCAGGTTGACCAGGGGAAGGTCATAAGCCCACTTATGAGATGATCCGATCACTTTTTTTTTTCCTTTTTTTTTTAGCAGCCTATTAGCGAGAATTGTGAAAACAAAAGTAGGTTGCGAGAATTGAGGAAGCCTTGATGTAGGGTGATGGGTAATGGGTGAGTGAATGGGTGGGGGGTGATGGGTTGGGGGTGATGGGTGATGGGTGAGGGAATAGGTGGGGGGTGATGGGTAATCTATAATAATATAAGCAAAAGTGTGTCTCTCTGTCTGTCTGTGTGTGTGTGTGTGTGTGTGTGTGTGGTGTGTGTGTGTGTGTGTGTGTGTGGTGTGTGTGTGTGTGTGTGTGTGTCTGGTATAGGTTCCGCCCCCCGTGGCGCAATCAACTCATATGGCACATTTTTGGAACCGGGTTGACCAGGGGAAGGTTTTAAGCCCTATTATGAGATGATCCGATCTTTTTTTTTTTTTTTTAGCAGCCTATTAGCGATAATTGTGGAAAAAAAAGTGGGTTGCGAGAATTGAGGAAACCTTGATGTAGGGTGATGGGTAATGGGTGAGTGAATGGGTGGGGTGATGGGTAATGGGTGTGGGGTGATGGGTGAGTGAATGGGTGGGGGGTGATGGGTTGGGGGTGATGGGTGATGGGTGAGGGAATAGGTGGGGGGTGATGGGTAATGGTAAATATAAGCGAAAGTGTGTCTGTCTGTGTGTGTGTGTGTGTGTGTGTGTCTGGTATAGGTTCCGCCCCCCGTGGCGCAATCACCTCATATGGCACATTTTTGGAACCGGGTTGACCAGGGGAAGGTTTTAAGCCCAATTATGAGATGATCCGATCACTTTTTTTTTTTTTTTTAGCAGCCTATTAGCGATAATTGTGAGAAAAAAAGTGGGTTGCGAGAATTGAGGAAACCTTGATGTAGGGTGATGGGTAATGGGTGAGTGAATGGGTGGGGTGATGGGTAATGGGTGTGGGGTGATGGGTGAGTGAATGGGTGGGGGTGATGGGTTGGGGATGATGGGTGATGGGTGAGGGAATAGGTGGGGGGTGATGGGTAATGGGTGAGTGAATGGGTGGGGGGTGATGGGTATGGGTGAGTGAATGGGTGGGGGGTGATGGGTAATGGGTGAGTGAATGGGTGGGGGGAATACATACATTTCTACATCCGTGATTTCAGGAAAGTTAGAAGGGGCTATCTGGAGAGTTAGTGTTTGGTGGGCCTTCGGCCCACCAAACACAGGTGGTGGGCCAAAGGCCCACCACTAATAGCCCTCCGCAGGAGCTAGCCAAAAAGTCCGCCCGGAGAGCGGCTTTGCGGCTAGTATAATAATATAAGCGAAAGTGTGTGTCTGTCTGTGTGTGTGAGTGTGTGTGTGTGGTATAGGTTCCGCCCCCCGTGGCGGAATCCCATCATATCGCACAGTTTTGGAACCAGGTTGACCAGGGGAAGGTCATAAGCCCACTTATGAGATGATCCGATCATTTTTTTTATTTTTTATTTTAGCAGCCTATTAGCGATAATTGTGAAAAAAGTGGGTTGCGAGAATTGAGGAAACCTTGATGTAGGGTGATGGGTATTGGGTAAGTGAATGGGTGGGGTGATGGGTAATGGGTGTGGGGTGATGGGTGAGTGAATGGGCGGGGGGTGATGGGTGATGGGTGAGGGAATAGATGGGGGGTGATGGGTAATGGGTGAGTGAATGGGTGTGTGGTGATGGGTAATGGGTGAGTGAATTGGTGGGGGGTGATGGGTAATGGGTGGGGGTGATGGGTAATGGTTGAGTGAATGGGTTGGGGGTGATGTGAATGGGTTGGCGTTAATACATACATTTCTACATCCATGATTTCAGGAAAGTTAGAAGGGGCTATCTGGAGCGTCTGTGTTTGGTGGGCCGAAGGCCCACTAAAACCAATAGCCCTCCGCAGGAGCTAGCCAAAAAGTCCGCCCGGAGGGCGGCTTTGCGGCTAGTGATACATAAAAGTTTGAATTAGCGAGCTCTATTTTTTCCCCCTAAAAGGAATTTACTCTTATATTCTAACTCTTATTGGTGAACCCTGTCATCCCAAAGACTTGTAACTCTCCTTCTCTCCAAAAAGTTCGTAGTTTATCACAATAATTTGGAATATGTCTTGTGTTTAAAGTTGTCAACACCGGCCGCCACAAAATATTAAGTGCCCAACATCTGTCGCACTGGACTTCGTGGGCATAATAATGGTGCGTCTTATTGCTTGTCAGAGAATAACCCCCTCGGAACTGGGCATCATGACGTCCCAGTATCTGCGGTGGTGTCGACCCTACAATCCTGTAATAGGCCTACTTTCCGACGCATTCGATTTTTTTCTCCTTTGTTTTACGTCAAGTGAATCAGTTTATATTGACGCGTTTTCAATATTTCATAACATCTATTAAGCACATGCATTTCACCTTTACTCAGTATGATATTAACACCTCACGCGACATTATGAGGCAGCAATATTCCATGAGACAACAGCGGCAAAAAGTGCTGACTGTAGATATTTTGACAAAGTTATTCCTAGTCTAACCAGTGAAACCATAAAAACAAACAACTCTTATTTTTTCGCTTGTCCTTCCGCCGCTCGGTAGCCCTTCGCCGGTGTACAAATTGGAGGAGTTGCGTTTCAATATCTC